>PVIJ01005974.1:0-67500 GCA_004024925.1 Scalopus aquaticus | reverse complement strand
AGATTGTGTGTGTGTGTGTGTGTGTGTGTGTTTATTACATTTGTGCGGCAGTTCATTGCTTTTCTTTTGTTAGCTTGTATATGGTGGATTTTACTGAAATTCAAAAATTTAATAGTCAAGTGCATTTGTTTTTGTTTGTGACTTATGTAATTTGTGTTTTCTTTAAGAAATACTCTCCTAATGTAGCATTGTAAAGCCTTCCATAGTTTTTCTAAATGTTGACGTTGTATTTTTCATACTCTACTCTACTTTGAACTGGTGTTTTACCTCTTCCAAATCTCTGTACATAGACTTGCTTATGCCACTTCATATTCTAGCAACCGGGTGAGTCAATCAGAGTGGGATCTGGGATATATTAAAGGCTCCTTTTGAAACCAGACTTAGCTTTCACCTTTAGCCCTACAGTGACGATGTGGCCAGTTGAGAGCTCCATTGGGTTTGTTCCCACTTCCCCATTTCTGGTCTAGGTAGGATCACCCTCGTCCATAGATTTATCTTATTGCCACTGACTACGTCAGTATCCTAGTCTCTTTTCTGTCTGTAGACTCCTTTTTCCCCCCATCCCCATCTCTCTGTAGACTTGCGAGTGCAAATAGAAACAAAGCAAGAGATTTACAACCAGATACCATCCAGTGGTTCTCAAGATCCATATACCAATGGATCTACAAGGAAAATTTGACATATTTGCTTCCCCTACACAGACTGGACCCCAGGCCAGTGACAGTATCCTGCTGCATAAGTAATGGAATCTAAGTATATCTTTTTCTGTTGGTTCTTTTTTCTGATGAAATTTCCCTATAAATCTGGATTAGATTTCACCTATAATCCTTTCAAGGGGTTATGTTTGGTATGACTTCGCTATTCTGTGACAATATGTGCTTACCTACCCAGAGAAAAGGGAAAGGAGAAAACGTTGGATTGTTTTTTAATAGCTAAACATTTGAAGTTTCAAATATATTATCCTTGGTAAAGTATACATTGTAGAGAGATTCTTAGCTGGTAACTGGTTCCATTAGCTATTCTGATATAACAATCATCCCAAAGCTCAGTGGCTTAAAACAACAGGCATTTAATTAAAAAAAATTTTTTTTGAATGAGTCTATGGTTTAGTTGCGTGGTTCTGTTGATTTGGGTCAGGTGTGGCTGGGCTCATCTGGGTTTGTTCATGAGTCTGTGTTCAGACAGTGGGTTGGCTCGGTACTTTCTGACCTAAAAAGACTTGTGAATACCTGGAATTCATGTTCTTTCCTCTATCTCCTCAAATTTGAAGTATGTGTCCCAGTGAACTGCTGACCAACTTTTCCATTAATTTTGTTGCTTAGTAATATAAAGACCTAAGATGCCTCAGATTTTTGATTGCCCTCCTTGTGAACTCTTTGCGATCTCAGTTATTCTAAGTTTAGGCATCTGGCTCTGCAGTATTCCAGCACAGTATTGAAAAGGCAAGAGAAGTCATTGTCCTGATAATATTAACATACAATTCCTGTATCTCACTTTCTTTCCAGAGCTATAATTTTATGCCACAGTAACTAGTTTCTACTTTTTTCCTATTTCAGCTCTTCTCTCTTTGCATGGAGATAAATCCTTATCAAGGCTTTTGCATTTCCCACACTTGAGAACTTTCTCTGCTTCCCTTAGCACAAAGAGAGTCAGAGATTCCTCTTTATATTTCACACAGGAAGCATTATATTTCCTCATGTTTCTTATAATTTAAAATATGCCTCCATATTGTCCATTGTCTTTGGACAAATTGCCACTACTAAGAACAGTGACAGTGAGAAGCAAATGTGATTTCTGTTTACTAGGTGGACTTTTCAAAACATGTTAACAAATTGCTTGAAAATGCATCAGGATAAAACCCCACTAATGAAGAGGCTCATTTTTATTTAAATCTCTTGCTAAAATACAGGGTTTTTCCTCTAGACTTTCTCCCTTGCCCCAAAGACCTCATCGTCAGCTACCTGTCACCGACGTGGAGAAATGACATGTATACCTTGCTGGCAATACTAGTCCCTGCTCTTTGATGGGCAGCTCCTTTGTCCCTGACTATGGGGAGGTCCTGTTAAGCCATCACAGTCTATAGCAGGCACGCGGGCAGGTCAAGCAGGAAAGAACATAGCAGAGCTTTATTCAGACAAGCTTTTCTTTCCTTGTTACTTTATCCTTTTTCACTTACAGGAAATGGTGTGCCTCATTAAAAAGAATGTGCTAAATTTAAGGGAAGAAAGCTGAACAACACAGGTTGCTGGGAGATCAGGGCTCTCTCTTTGGGATGTTTCTCTTTGAAGACTTAGAGTGCTTGTTTATGTTTGTTGTTGGAGGGACCAGAAGAGATCGTTGACAAAGTGGCTTCTATTGTGTTCATATTTGACTCCACGTTTCTGGAGGATGGATTGACTTACAACAGTTGTGTAAGTCCTTTGGGAAATTAAGCAAAGCAGGGGAGGGGGAGCAGTAGTCCATGGTGACTGGGGTGCTATTTGGGGGAGCAGAGGCCTTGAGCACACGGGCCTGACCTGAATAGATGGAGTGTGCTCTCCGCTGGCCTTCTTCAGCTCTGTGGCTTCAGAGAGACCTTACTTCTTTCACCTCCATTCCCCCCCCGTGATGGTGTAGGACTGGGGTGATATCACCTCTTAGACTTATAAGGAAGTTCTCAGTAAGTAACACATGAAGAATAATCACTGCCCACAGCACTATAATCGTGTTTTGTCAAACAATCCATGGGCTGTGTGTGTCACTATAAGAACATCTTAAAAGCAAATGGCAGATTGGCAGATTTCTCTGGGAATTGTGTTTTACATACTTTAATTTTTTTCATTGACCTTTGAGGCAATTTATAAGAAAAGTACTATGAAGTGGTGTCTTCATTGTATGGATGAGAAAATCGAGGCTTAAAGATAATAACTCTAGGTAAGTCAGTAAAGCTAGAAAGTAGCAGAGCTCCCTCTCTCCCCCACCCCTAGAGTCCTCACAAATACACCACACCACCCCTACTGGGCTCCTGACAGAAACTCCATTTCTGACGTTTGAATGACGATCATAGATTCTGTTTCCTAAGGTGACTCGAGATCAGCTGAGATGCATATTGACAATAAATATTTCACAAATAATATGCTTCTTTCTGTTCAGGGAAACTCGGGTAGGGTTGAGGTGAGGGTTACCTGAAAAATCTCTTTAGGGATGGCCTTGTACTCAGTTTAACTGTATCACTCTTCGAGAAGAATGGACGACTCCAATCTATCCTGCTTCTTCTGCATCCTCTAAGTTCAGACCTAGAGGCTGAAACAAGAAACTATTTCCACTTTGTGTTTTCAACTAATTGGCCACCACAACTAACAAGAGGGTTTGTTGTAAATGCCAATAGTGATAGACTGCATTGGAGGGGGAAAAAAAAGGAGAAGAAGAAGGAAGGGATTTATTGACCAGAGAAAAAACAAGCCAAAGCCTTGGCTAATTTGTGTAATCAGCTTTATCAATTTGCATAAATTGTGCATCAGGCTATATTCCTCTTGGGCATAATAAGCCCAAATTTAGTTTCTCTAATTTTAAAGTCATCAGTCACTTTATTTTGCTGCTTCTGTTCCTTTCTGGGATTTGTGTGGGTCACACCTCCACGCATCTGTCAGGTGGTCCTCTGTGTCCCTGAATCTCAGGGACCCTGCAGTGCATGGCCTGTGTCTAGTGTGCATTTCCCAAACTAGGTGGCCTCAGGCCTGACCCTCCATCCTCTCGTCTCTCACTACTTCATGTTGTTTTTATGTATACTTCATCTGCCTCGATTTTTTGGTTGGTTCCTTCCACATTTTTTAAATGAACCCCTTCCATTTGCTGTGCATTTCTACCATGTCCTTTCAAAGGACTGTGCCAAATTCTAGATCTTTTCCAAGCAGACTTTCTGCCTCAGATTGTACTTACGGCTTCCTGTCAATACCCCTTTCTCAAAACTCATTATTTCTGCTAAAATTCTCTAGGTACTCCTGAAGGGTCTTTGATGATTTGGACTCTACTCTGAGGTTATAAGATGAATTGGAACATTGTAGGACAGTGACGTAGTTCACACTTGCCCCTTCTTCCCCAAACCTCCTGCTACTCCCTCAGTCTAGCTTCTCTGCATACTCTTCCTACACCATTTTGGGGCTACCCTCACCAGTCTGCTTTCAGCCACCACACGTGTCAATTCATCTTCTCCATTGACAATGGGAGCCTGAGCTTGGATATGATTAAAGTCTGTCTAATCAAAAAAGGTGATCATAGAACTTGTTCACCAACTTTAGTAATTAGAGAACTAATGAACTGCTTAAAACTAGAAAGTGTTCAAGAATAAACATGAGAAAATACTGTTTTATATAGCACATAGATAGCATACAGAAGACCATCCAAGTTAAGAATGCAAAGGCTCCGAGAAGGGTTTAAATTTCTAGATGATACCTTAGACACATCCCCCTAACCTTTAGAAGGTGAAGTCGCACAGGGCCCAGGCCACAAACTGTCAGCAAAGACCAAACACTGGATTCATAGACAACTGGTTTAACCCAGATGGCATTTCTTAAATTTTTATGCTGTCTAGAGGGCTGAACCTCTGACATGAAATCTTTATCTCAAAGATGCAAATGTAAATCTAATGTCCTTTCTAAAACAGTGGCTAGTTATGGCACTAGAGATGTTTAAGCCTGAGGCTTTGCAAACTCTTTTCTAATATCATTATCCTGGAGATTGCCCCTACTATTTCATAACACCAACGTTTGCAAATTTGGGCATTTGCTATTCTTTCCACTTCTTTCATTGTCACCGGAACTCCAGCATCTGCTTTCAGAGAATAGGTTCTGCTTTCTGCCCTCAAACCCACAGGGGATGACAGAGGAGGGGAAGTGCTGAACTTCTTGTATGCCCTTGGCCTCAGTCATGGCCAGCCTGCTCTTATTTCCTTTGGGCCTGGGCTCCACTGGCCAATCATCTTCATGGCTGGTTTAAAGAGCATGTGCCTAATTTAGAGCTGCCGACACAGGACAGGGAACAGACCACCTGGCAAATGCCTTGGGCTTTGACTGATTCCACTAACTTGATGCCTAGGCCAAGTTCCCCTCAAGTTGTACTGAGGTTTGTAAATCTTTTGGCAATGCTGAGCTAGGACTGGACCAGGTAATCAGCGTTTCATGGTTCTCAGCTAGGTGTGAAATTTTAATCAAAGGGATTTTACATTTGCAAAAATATAACGCCCCACCAGAAATGTCACATGGAATTAAGCTTCAGATTCGCTGAGGTTCAAGATGAATCAGATGGTTCCTTACAAAATGGCAAATCCTGTCCTCTTTGGTGGGGAGAGAGGTGTTAAAAATAGATGGAATCAGAGTAGTTCAGGTACTCCCTTCTGTCTGATGAGGAAATATTGCAAAAATTTTTAGTTCACCCACATTTTGGAACTGGGTAATTCCTTTCCACTTTAATTACAAGATGGCACAGAAAACACAAAATCTTCAATCCAAAAATATACTCTTTGTATCCAGTAGATATTGTAGAAAGTTTGCCTTTATAGTTATTATGGTCTACACACATATTCCAGACACCCAGTAGTTTATCTAGAATGTTTTCAACAATCCTTGTATCTTAAAATAAAAAAAATGAACATGGAAGACATTGAGAAAATGAGAATCTCATACTGAGCCAGACTAACCAGAGTTGGCTCCTTTAACAAAAGGTTTTTATACCTTAGAAAGGAAGCTGGGCTGGCTGCTAATGGGGAGAAGGCCCAGAAGGATCTCTCTGTGCCTTGGTTTACTGAAGTTGTGGGATCTGATCCAGAGAGATTCTGGAGAGAGTTCTCTAAATGTTACTGCCAAATGTCTGCCTAAAACACACACCTAGTGACCATGTACTGCCCAGTCCAGAGGTGATTAATCTGAACTCATGTGACCAGGTTCCATCATTCCAGGATCTGAGCACATCACAGTGTTGCCATGGGCTTGTGGAGGTGGTTTCATCTCTTGAGTTGGGATGTGGAAGTCAGTGTGTGTGTGTGTGTTGGGGGTGGGGGGGGGTTGTCCTGGGCACAGAACAGACTGTGGCTTCTAGAATCCATCTGCCTTCTTGAGGTCCTGCCTCTGCACTTTCCAGTTGTGTGACATTACAAGAGTCTCTTATCCATTGTGTTTGAAGGAACATAAATATTAAGTAAATTATTGACAATGAAACCTTTAACAATAATCCTTAATAACTATGATGATGATGATGATGATGATGTCTTAGCACTAGGAGCTATGCTGTGTGTGCACATGCCTAAGTGGGTGTGTAGAAACAGAAAAGTTGTCTGACGAAAGGGCTTTAACTAGGATGTTTCACCCTGAGGTGACATGAAACTGGGACATAGAAATTGGAACAGAGATGTTCCTTGAAGCTGGGGAAGAGTCATTCCCTTCCTTGAAGCTAGAGAAAGCACTGCTAGGCCACTGATAGGAATGGAGGTGCCAGGTCTTCTGTGACTGCTGGTCTTCATGTGTCACAGGCAGAGCTTGTTGACATCACTGCAGACTGTCTACTTACCTGTCTAGGGGGCGAGGTTGGTACTGAGTGTGACCCAAGAACTAAAGAGCTAATGGGAATCAGGCTTCTTCAGGTTGACTGAACAAGGGTTTTAGCTTTCTCTTCTCAGGGAAAGAGAGCAATCAAGACATGGATGACTGGGTTGTGTAAATATACCAGGAGGTCTCAGAGGGACCCAGGTTGGAGTAGTCTGGATGCAGAAGAAACATTCTCATTATAGGCAGAGTGAGACCCCCAAAGCCTTGTAATGTGAATGTTAAATAAGCATAACGTCAGTGCTCCAAGCTGGGGAAGCTGGATCTACTGTTTACATTTCCTCTTCCTTGAGGTTTGCATTTTGAGGGGTGGGGCTGGCCACAAACCTGGTCTTTTTCAACCTTGACGGGAAGGCTGTTGCAGATGCCAACCAGGGATTTGATACCTGACTACTTGGTGCCATTATTCATGACCTGCTTGTCTGATTTTCTCCCAAAAACTTGTTCCATATCATTGACATAAATACCACTATAAAAAAGTAAAGGAGACAAAAGGAAGTGCACCTTAAATTGGTGTTCACTGTGTTACTGGAGCTTTGCTTGAGTCAGCCTCATGGCTAAGACAGAGAGAATTACTGACTATACTTAGGACTAGATGTTCTAGTTGGCTGCATTTCTTTATCTCTATCTTCTGACACCACAAACACAAAACTTGACTCTCATCATTACATTTTTATTTTATTTTATTTTAAAAGATTTATTTATCCATGCATACAAGAGCTGGGTACAGGCCAGAGGTGTGGAGGGGTGAGAGGATTTACCACAGACAGAGTAGAGAGCAGAACAGGCAGATCTACTGAAGTACACTGCTGAGGGGAGCAGCGGGCGAGGCAGGAGAAGTCTGCTGTACCATGTGGGAAGCTCCCTGGGTGGGGATCAAACTCGTGCTGCAGTGGCTGCAGGTAACTTCATAGTGCTGATACTTAACCTGTTGCACCACAAGGGAGGCCCTCATTATATTTTTAAATGATAAGAAAATAAGAATTTTTTTTAAAAATCCTTAACTTTAAAATATCTCTAAACAAATCATATTTCTCGAGGAGCTAAAATGTAGTTGTAATTTACAATAGCCAAGTTACGGAAGCCTCCTAATCCTAATTGCCCAAGGATAGAGAGGTGGATAAGAAAAATGTGATATATACATACCCCCCACACCACATATATATCATTTATATGTATGATTTATGTGTGATGTATATCACATATATTATACAGGTATGTATGTATATGTGCAATATATATCTTATATATATGACATTTATATATATAAAACATGGAATATTACTCAGTTATAAAAACAGATGAACTCCTGCCATTTGTGACAACATGGATGGACTGGAGGGGATAATGCTGAGCAAAGTAAGTCAGAAGGAGAAAGACAAATACCAGGTGGTTTCATTTATGCATGAAATATAAGGAATCCAAAGTGTCAGACAAAACCAAACCAATAACATACTCTAAAAATCTGACTGTGGAACTGAGGTTACTAGATGGGGAGGGAGAGGCGGCCAAAACAAGGCAGGCAGGGGATACAAAGGATTGTGGTACAGGGCAGAGAGCGTCTTGTAAGTGTGGTGACATGCATCCGAAGAGGTGAGATCCTACGCCTTTGAATCACATACAGTGTTGTAAACCAATGTTACCTCAGTTTAAAAAAAAAATCAAAATAACTAGCTAAAATGCAGAAGCAATTGATTCAATATCCTTCTTACACAGAGAGAATGCAGTATATACTTTTAAATGAGTTTTCTTTTTTAATGGGAATTATACCATGGGTTCAAACTTGTAAAAAGTAAGCAAGATAGTAATGTGTCAGTTAGGACTAGAAATGGGGTAAAACCTTTTCCAGAGGGAAGTCATGGTGGTTTGTTACCCCAATTATTGAGGAATATTTGCGTAGCATAAAATAGCCCTTAGACACTGTGAAAGGAGCTTTGAATTAATTATATACCTAAATCAGCAATCAACAATAGGAATTCTGTTAGGGAAAGAAAACATAATAGGGACATGATTCTCTTCAAATCCAATTATCCAATAAAGCCTTTTGTATTGAGCGTATGTGACCAAGACCCAGGTATATGTAGAGTTCCTAATGTTAATTAATTAATGTACTACTGAGTTTCAGATACTAATTAATTTAGTAATTCAACAAGTATTTGAATTCCTGGTGCACAGATCACTGCATTTTTGTGTCTTTTCCTGTGACTACATACTCTCCTTTCCTCAGTGCCAGGAAGTTGTTTTCTCCTTGGTTTTCTTGTTTGATGTCATTTATATTTAATACACTTGATTTGTCAATATTCTTTATACTCTTGATTTTTCAGTTCAATGAATATTTGCATGATGGTGTTGATTGTATGTGTAACAGGATTTCCAAGAAGAGAGAGTAACTCACTTTAAAGATTCCAGGCAGGTAGGCTGGTACAGCTGGAGGAGTGCATTGGTGCTAGTGCTTTGATTTCTCTGTCTTACTGAGGTAGGCTGCCTTAAATGAGCATGGGGTCTATGTGGCCCACATGCCTTCAAACCCACCCAATCTGAAAGTTCACCCAGTGACTGAAGATACCAACCATGGATAGAACCATGAACCTCTGAGTTACTTGAGACTGGGGATCACATATTTTTGTTTCTGAACACACAGAGGTTCTCTGTGGATAATGGAACCCTGCAGAATGTAAGGTCTCTCGATGCAGTGGCCTGAGAAGGGACCTCCGATCCCTGTTTGGATGGATCCGTCGATTGGAAGTTCTCTTCTCCTAGAATCATATTATTGTGAGACTCTTTGATTTTTCAAAGTCCTTTCCAAATCATGCATTGGAAATTACTTCCTGCAGCTTCTGCACATTGGTCTTGACTGTGCCTTCTGGAGCCAACTTGGCAGCCCAGCAGCCTGATCAGGTGGCAAAACATTTGCAGCCTCTTCCATTCTGGCTCAGGTTGTATAGACACACCCATGCGTTTGACTTCCTCTGGGGATGTTTTGTGAGATTATCAATCAGTGTGGTTCCAAAGCAGAGACGCTAGCCCAAATGGCAGCACCTTGTATTTTTGTGATGGAAGGGAAAGACTCACCTACCCTTCTAATGGGTGAATCTGTGGTGGGTAGCCTATGGGAAATACACAATAATGTAAAAGATATAAATAATAATAATAATAATAATAATAATTTTAAAAAGTCTTACCTACCCTTCTAACATGCCCAGCAAGCTTGGTAATTACTGATTCTACCCTATCTCCTGAATCCTGGATATTAAGGTCCAACTGACTTGAGAACGTAGCTCCCCCTTCTCACTACAGGACAAGAAAACAGCCCCTCTAACACACTGGCTAATCCATACTTTTATTTATGTTTGTCAAGCAGATTTAGTCAAGGGAGGCAGGATGGGGCTGCAGGAAGATTCTATTCTTCCTCCTCCCTGGGACTTTGTCCCAGGCAACATGTCGGCTGTAAAAATAGGAATCTTTCCTCTGCTGCTCCCTACCTCCTAACACATATGCTGTTTGTCAAATCTAAGAATAAAAGCAATGTAGTTTTCAAGAAAGATTTTAAAGATTTCCATTCCCTTTTAAAAAAGAAAAGATATGGACATGTGATTGACTCGAAGTGTCATGCTGAGTCTTTGCTGTTTGACACTTAGCTGTCATTAACAGCTAAGCATTATTCCTGTTTTGCGGGTGGGAATAATCAGGTTCTTCACACGTGTCACATGTTAAAAATCAGCGATACTAAGAGTCTCCATTCACTGAAATGTGCTGACTGCACTGAACTCACTGTGTTAGGCAGTTCCATGCTGGCTGGAGGGGAAGAGCGCCTGGACTGTCACTGGCAGAACAGAGGTCTTGTTTCTTGTCAGTCCCTGGTAAGCTCGGGGTATCTGAAATAGCACTGTTCAGCTTGGTAGCCCCAAATCACGTGTAGCTATTATTGAAATGTGGCCCGTGATGGGATCCAAGAGCAAAATATGCGCCAGTTTTCAAAGATTGGATATAAAAAATTTGAACTGTATCATTCATCATGTTTTATATTGAAATAATATTTTTCATTGAAATGATATTGCATTGTAATATTATGTAAGTTTCAGGTGTGTATCACTGAAAGTCAGCATCTGTATGACCTACATTGTTTATCCCTGAAAGTCTGACTTGATCCTTTACTCTTTTCCCCTTCATCCATTGTCCCCTTTGTCCTGACTTACCAACCTGCTTCCCCCTTCCTGTCTGGTAACACTAATTGGTCATATAGTCCAAAAGTGTATTGTTTATTTAGCCCATCTGTTTGTTCTTTCTCCATACTACATATGAGTGAAATCATGAGGTGTTTGTCTTTCTTTGTCCGGCTTATTTAACCAAGCATAATACATACCCTCTTGGTCCATCCATGTCATTGAAAATGGCAGGATTTCATAATTTTTTATAGCTGATTAGTATGACTATACCACATCTTTATCCATTTCTCTATGGTAGATACTTGGTTTGACTCCAGTTCTTGGCTACTGTAAATAATGCTGCAATAAACATGGGGGTATGTATATATCTTTGAAAATGTCTTTTTATGTATATATTTTTTTTGTAAATACCCAGAAATAGGATAACTGGATCATATGGAATTTCTATTTTTAACTTTTTGAGGAATCTTTATACTGCTTTCCATAATGGCTTCATCAATTTTTAGTCCTACCAACAACAGTGTATAAGGGTTCCCTTCTCTCCACATCCTCTCTAACAAGCATTGTTTTTTGTTTTGAATAATAGCCATTCTCAGAGGTACAAGTTTATATACTTGGCAACATAAGCTATTATTTCAATTATTTTCACCTATTTATTTTTGCTTTTATAAATGTGGCTCCTGGAAAGTTTAAAAACTGATGTAAGTGGCTCACAGTATTTTTCTGCAGGACAATAGCCATGCTTAGCAGGAGAGATAGGGAAAGTATTGCCCAAACAGAAATCCATGCTCACCCATTGTGACCTCATGAATTTAGTTAGACATGAAAAAAATGTAGTTTCACTTGATTTTATAGATATAATTTTCATATTTATCCAAAAATCTCTAAGAAACTCACTCTGTCTTAATACAATTTAAAAGGAAGTCATCTTTATTAGCTAGTCTTGTCCATGGAAATACAGTGTTTTATTACCCTTTGTAGGTGCAATGTGATTAGTGTCCCCAAATTTCCACAGAAAGGACTCCTCACAACACAAATTTCCACAAAAAAGACTCCTCACAACACCTCTACCTACATTCCCAGATATGGGCTAGTTTACAGTATTCTGGGGCTCAATTCAAAGTGTCACTGAAACTCATAAACCCTCTGGACTAGAGGTGAAGCATGTAGATCTTATGAACACATTCCACGTAGAATATGACTTTCAGTGTACTCTAAATTGTGAACCATCCCTTTTTGGACTTAAGGCACAAGTGTCAAGGGTGGGAATCATCCAACCTCCAACTTGTACCCATAGACAGTAATTGAATGATAAACTATGCATTGGGGTGTAGGTATAAATGATGGGTGTTCCCTTAGAAGTGTATGAACATCAAGTTGTTCTTTTATTATTATTATTATTATTATTAATGAAGTATAAATTATTTTAATACCATTAATTTACTTCTCTGTTCGTCTTCTACTTCAAAATTATTCAAAGTGAGTAATGAGTGAGAAATGTTGCTATATTGAGACTTTTTAATCCATGGTATAAGTCTTCCTTGAATATACACTGACCTTTAAATGAAGTTAAATTACTCAAATTTCCTAAATATGGCTGTCCCAGGATGGCGTTGGTCCTTCTGGTCTCACCACTGCCTCAAAAAGGAGGCTTTTAAAAGTTCCTCCGCTCATGATAGTGCTAAGTGAAAAAAGTCAGAAGGAGAAAGACAAATACAGAGGTCTCACTTATATGTGGAATTGAGAAACATAACAAAGGATCATTCAAAACCAAACTAATGATAAACCCTTAATACCTAGTGACTAACACTGAGGTAACCAGAGGGGGAGGGTGGCTGCATGGGGATGGGGGAGAGAAGGGGAGTCCCAAGAGAATATGGTGAAGGATCATTGGGACACTGATGGAGGGCAGGGTGAGAAAGTATTTGTAGAAGTTTGAACCTAAACCCCCAGAACATGTGTAAAAGTGTAAACCTACTCTATCTTAATAAACATAATTATGAAATATAATAAATTAAAATTTCTCCCTTCATCTTCCTCCCAGGCCTCTGGTAGCTGAGGGCCTGCCCTGGACTTTCCCTGCACAATCACTGGCTTATTACCTCAGGCTGTGCCCAGCCAGGGAGGGCTGGTGGGTCGTCTGATTGCTCTGAGAAGGGGGCACGGGGAGGGCTTCACGTCCCACGTTGCACTCCACTATGGTACCTCTGAACCACGTTTGACTGCTGAGTACTTGAAATGTGGCTAGTGATGTGCTGTGAGTTTAAAATATGTGCTAGTTTTTTGAAGAAAAAAGTTCAAATTAACAAAAAAATAAAAATAGCTCATTCCTGCGAACATGGAATGGGACATAAACCTGGCTTTTAAAAATAGTTCAGTTTCTATTTTGAGCCTGCATTCTGTAAGGATGGGGAAAACATAGTGATCTGGGGTCACCTCTCTTTCTCTCCTTTGATGAAGCTCATAACTGTCCTGGGAGCTCACCTGGTCTGATGACATTGTAGGGATGTGGGGCCTAGCACCCCTCCACCTTGGCCAGGCTCCTTTGGGCTGGGGGTTAACTCGGCTGCCTCTCCAAACTTACTGGATGCCAGAATATCAGGGAGACTGTGCGAGGTCCTTTCCGGCTTCCGGGCTGCTCTCCAGCACGTGGTGTAATTCTGGGTCTCCTGGAACATGCTGGGGTGTAGGAACCCTCACAGGTTAGCTGAAGCTCTGTCACCTTCCATCAGGAGTGGGCAAACTACAGCCCATAGGCCAAACCCGCCTGCTGCCTGTTTATGTAAATAAAAATTTGTTGGAGCATAGCCACATTCATTCATTTGCATATTGTCTGTGGCTACTTTTGTGCTGATGGCAGAATTGAGTAGTTGTGACAGAGTCCATATGGCATGGAAAGGCACAATTATTTACTATCCGGACCTTTAAGAAAAAGGTTTGCCAACTTCTGGTGCAGATATATCATGGACCCATAACTCCTTAGACTTTCCCACCTTCCCAGGGTGATACCGCAGGTCTGGGACGTCAATTCCCTATACCTTCATTTCCTGCCCATAGCCGTTTTCCCCCATCTTCACTCCTAGTGGAGGTGTCAGAATCCAAACTCACTTCTCAGGGACCTCACCAGCATCTAAGTCCTAATCAACTTCCCCCCAGGGAAGAAAGACTTCCTTTGGGAATTTTCCCAAATCTTTTTCGGTGCCAAGTACCCCCACCCCCCAAAGTTTAGAGTTTAAAATTCCAATCTTAGAATTGTTCCTCAGATTTCCACTGTGCATCCCTTAACACAGTTAAAGAATTGTTGAGCTCAGTGCTTCTCAAAGTATAGACTGCAGAACGGCAGTGTCAGTATCACCTGGGAATGTGTTACAAATGCAGATTCTCAGGTCTCACCCTAAATCTGCTCAGTAAGGAGCTGTGGAATGGGCTCCAGGAAATCTGTGTTTCGACAAGATTTTCAGGTGCTTCTAAGGCAGGCTAGAGTTTGGAATGTCTTGGACAAGAATAAGTGGCTTTAGGAGTAGAGACTGAGAGTAAGCCTTAGATCTAAAATGTAATTTGTTGATGAAATCTGCTAATATTTTCACTCCCGTCTTTGCTATGCTTCTATCCACTCTCACAGTCCTTCCCAGGCACCAAATTGCTTTAACACATCAGGGTCATGCCTCAGGTGGCTCAAAACCTGTGATGAAATCTTCGTAGAAGCTCGTAGCTCTTTGTTCTGCTAAGAAGTAGATGCCTTTTCCATTCAGTCCTTTGCAGAGGTCAAGGCCCATTATTAGTAGCTGAGAATTAATTTCCTCTTCCCTTATCACTGCTTCTTCAAGCTTTGTGCTCTGGGTTAGAGTGTGTCCTAAGAGCTGTGCGAAGCTCTATCAGTAATGGGGAGCATTGGTCATTCTGTATTTGAAGGAAACCTGAGTGCATAAATATGAGTAAAATTGGGATTAGAACATACAATTTACATTTATTTTAAAACAACCAATTTCTCAGATTGCCACCAGAACTCCAGGAAGCCACGGTACTTTGCCTTTGGGCAGGTGTGAGGAGTCCTTGGTGTAAATGACCTGAGGGGTAGGCAGGAAATGAGATGGAGACGTAGTTTGGGCACTTCACCCATTCGTCTATTGGGTACTATTCCAGTGAGGCATTTTATTCTGTTATTCAGCTATTTACCTCTCATCCATGTATTTTTTATTGTCAATTATGTGCTGAAGGTATGAATTAATATCTTCCCTCATAGTCATTTCCCCCCATTCCTGTTTCTTTCACCTGTGCCTTGAAAACCCACTGGCCATATTTGTAAGAAAGCACAGTCAAGCCAACTTTTGGATGAATGTTTTGGGGGGGCCTTCTACAGATTCCTTTTTCCATTAGTTTTCCTATCACCTAAGCAATGGATCTGATTTGTTGAATATAAATAAGCTGTACTTTCACACTGCTCACTTAGTAGTCTCTGCCCAGCCTTCTACCAAGTTCAGCATATAGTGGGAAGTTTTTGCACGATTCGATACTGCTCAGTGAACTCCTGGCTCTAGGTGCCCGCATGTACCCCTCTTACTCCCGGTTTGTGATCAGCTCTGTGTACCAAATGGAGGAAATGGCTAGTGAGATGCGTGCCTTGCTATTGTTTTCTCACACTAAAGTGAATGTGGATGTGCCTCGCATTTTTTAAAGCATCATCTTTAATAGTGTTAGAATGTTGCCAGAAAACTAGCATTTCTCAAACTTTCAGTTTCAGGTCACATAGGATGTAGTTCTTTATTCTCCTCTGTGACCCTGGTATTTTATTTGGTTTCATCTTATCTCCTCCAAGGAGTACATCTCTTACATTATAATGAAAAGTGATTCAGCAAAAAGTGGTTCGGAATAGATACTTTCAACTAACTACTGGAAACACTAGGTCCATGATGTGAATTGGTTCTTGTCCTGGAAGAACAAGCTGATTCTGTCATGTCAATGTGTTGACTTTCTGCTCTAAAAGCATTTTATTTTTTGAGACAATAAAGCACAATGCTTCACCCACATTATTTGCTTTTTTGGGGGCCCTTTAAAAAATATAACCCTGGAGGTAAATTTCCACAAATTTCCTTTAACTTGGTTTTTTCTCCATGATTTTCATTTCAGTCTTTCCATTTTGAAAAACTGATGAGATGATAAGGAAATCTTAGCATCAAGTGTAAATGTGAATTTGAAAATTTCCCACTTTGGGTTTCCAGAAATACTTGATCTTTGCTGTAGGAACAGTGGCATGTTAGATTTATGAAAGGAAGTAGACCTGTCTTTGGCTTTGATTTGCTAAATAACTGGTAGCAAAAGTCTGTAATTTTCAAAGATCCTTTGAAATTTAAATTTAAATAGCACTGAAATGAAAATAGTAAATAAGAATACAGGACCTATTTGGCTCCCTTTTATTACCATGAAGGTTCTTGACCAACCTGAGCTAAGTCCAGCATTTACCAGTCCACATAAATTGGTCACAGCCTGTTCCCCATAAGTTGCAGGCAGAAAAAAATAACAAAAAATATGGAGGATTTGTATTATTTTTTTTAAATTTTGAATACATTTTCCAAGGTTTCTTTGGAAGGGAATATACATGATATTGTTGACATTCGATACCCATCAGAACAGAATAAGGACACAGATTCTCAACTGAGTTTTGACATCTATGGTCCCTGTTTCTTCAGACATCTTATTTGGAAATCATTCACATATGACCAATTAAAGAAAAAGAAATCATTGAACATCATGGAGAGTTTATGAGCATTTCAGACCCTGGCAGGTTTTAAGTGATCCACCCATTAGTGTTGATCCCACACCAGTGAGAACTCTGTCATCAGTTTTAAAGATAAGAGTTTGGAGCAAAGTATCAGCGGGACAATATGATTATAAATGAAAATACCCATTTTCCTCTAAAGAGGGAAAAATCAGCAATTTGGATTTATAATAATGAGAACTGTCATGAATTCTTGGATTTTTCTGCATTAGAGGATTTGAAGAATAGTTATCCAAGGAAACTGGGGTGACAAAAAGAAATTATTCTCCATTAAAAATGGTCTTTTAGAATTTTTTGAGAAAATAGCTGGGGTGATGCCAAATTCTATAACCTGATGTCACCATAAGTACTTTACAGATCAGTTGAGAGACTGTCTAATGTTACACACTTAAAACCATTTGTGTAGCTGGATTGAGAGTCTCTTTCCCTGCCCCCACCACCTACAACCCAATGGATTGCCAGATTTGGACTTGATAGACTGGGTACATCATTTCAGCCATATGTGTTCATGTCCATTTATAACATGATAGGATTCTGGTAATGTTTCTGGAGAACGAGCCCCACTATTAATTGTCTTCTTGGTTGATAGGGTAATGTTATGCTTGGTAGGATGGGAGAAGACTGAACTGTGACTCTCACGGAATGAAACCTTGGGCATCCCTGCATGGAAATCTAGAGGAATCCCCAGATGCTGCCCTCACTGGCCTTCTCTTTGCTAAAAAGTTCACTGTACATTATTTCATCCATAGACTACTAGATAACCATATGCCCAACATCATTAGATTCTGAGAGTCCTACCCAGAATTGTAAAGTCTCTTTTTACCAGAAGGAACTGAAAAATGACCCTCATTTGCTCTGCTGAATACACTGAGCAGGAATGTGAAGCCTAAATTATTAACCTTGTCGGTCCAACATCTTTCTTGGTCAGCAGTGAAACTGGACCTCCGCCTCTTCTCCTAACTGAGGACCCAGAGGAAAACCTGCTATAGGGCAGACCTCACTGAGACCTAAAGAGAAGACGTGTGCAAAGTTCAGAGACAGTGAAGGAGCCACTCTAATGTCAGAATTCACAATCACAAGGCACAGACATGAAATGCAAGATTAAAATGAAGCAAAGGCAGAAGAAAGAAACCTAAACCCTGGTGCATGAAAAAAGCTCAGGGCAAAATTCCTTCTCCAGCTACACCAAGGAACTCTCAATTGTGCATTCCAAACTCGTTCCAGGAGCAGCCTCCCACCGATGTCAATGGGAGATCTGTACTCAAAAGCATTGAAGCAATGGCAGTAAAGATCCACAGTGTACGAGGGAAAAAATACCACCACCACCAACTAGAAACACTGCCTAATGTGGGCACTGAGCAGGGAATTTCTATCCTTAGCAACCAGATCAAGAATGCTGGGCAGGCACTGAGTGAGCCCATCTACCCAAGATCTTAGTTTGTGCCCTACACCCCCTCCCTGTCCTGAAAATTGAGAGTCTAGAGCAATGGATGGGGAATCTGGTGGCACCTTTGAATCACCTGGGGAGTTTTATAAGTGTACTAGTACTCCAAACCCACCCCCGGAGATTCTGATTTAATTGCTCTGAGGAGGAGCTTGGGTTTTGGTGTCTTTTAAAGCTTCCCTGCGATAGTAATGTACGGCCAGGTGGAGATTCACCATTCATACTGTGAAGAGGTTCTGAAGACTTCCTGTGTGTGCCACAGAGAACAGGGCGGTCAGGAGAACCACCTCTGACTCTGTCTTGGGGGCTAAAGAATACATGCTGAATTAAATCTTTGTCTATGAAAACTGTTGAGAATACAAAGTATTGATCTTACTTGAGAGACTTTTATGTTAGTCAATTAAATTAGTACTATACCTTTCTACTACTAAGAGTACCATTACTATATGGAAATATAATGTTTCATAATATTTTTATTGTGTGATGGGGGACATGTCTTACTGCACTCAAATGTACAGTTTATGCATGACTGTAAAGTTAGCTGTAATCCATAAACAGGCAATATAGATCTTAGATATCTCTTTTAAGATCAGTTGGAAGGAAAATTCCTTATTCCTTAGCAACACCATAGGAAGCAGGATTGCCTCCAAGAAAAAAAAAAATCTTTATCTTTCCTAATTATTCCACATGAAAAGGCAATAGAACATTCCATTATTCTAATATTTGAAGGGGAATCAATGCTTTTTTGATCATTCTCATGTATATTTCTCCAGGTACTGCATCGGAAATATGAAAAAGATATTTATTTTACTTTTATTATATTTTTTCAGTGCTACTGACTGAACTCTCCTGCAGCAAGGACCAGGAGATTTATTTTCCCTGAATTTCCTATGCCACAAGTTAAAACAATGCAGTATGTAGGAAGGTTGCATGTTTCCTAGGTTGGTGAGGGTGCTGATAGTTTTAAGCACAGTACAAATAGGCATATTACTTGAGCATTTTCACTTTAGGCTATTTGGAAATGTGTCATTTAAAATGTGGAATCCTGGCACAAGATTTTCACACTGAAATTTTTTCAAAACTATCTAAAATGTGTCTTATTTGTGAAAATGCATCTTATTAATCCATTGTGATATAAAATAACAGCTGCTAATATGATTTTAAAGTTTGTAATAAAGTGCATCAAAATGTCTATAGAACGGATCGTGACAGCACAGCCAACAAGCGATATTTCAGGGACTTTTAATGTGTGAATTAAATGCCAACATGGCAGAAAATGAAAGCTTCCAAATATATCTTTTCTGGTTTTGACATTTGTTCTTATTTGGACCCCACACCCACTTGCCCCAGGCTTTTCTATTGTTAGAAGGAAGAAACAGACAATAGTCACTGAAGCTAAAGTAGGCACTACACCCTTGATGCCAACCTGTATCAGTTAGCTATCACACATTCTTGCTGTGTAACAAACTGCTCCAGCTCAGTTGCTTACAATTCTTTATTCCAGTGGACCAACTTTGGGTTGGTTAATCTAGATCCAAGTGTAGGGTGACTCCAATTCCACTCCAAGAGTCTCTCATGTTCATTGGGTCAGTAGCTACCCAAGTCATGTTCTTCTCATGGAGGCACATGTGTCAGAAAGATGAGCAGAAATACAGGAAACATTCTAAGGTATAGGCTTGGAATTGACATGCTGTCCCATTGACTTGCATCCATTAGCCTGAGGGAATCACATGGGCAAATCTGAAATAAATGTTGGGGAGAAGGAAAATATACTCTGCCTCTAATGGAAGAATTGCACTGATAACAATAATACTACCTACCACATGGCCCATAATATATTTCCTCTGTGCCAAAACTCTCCTTGGAGAAAAGCTATTTATGACAATTGCAGCTGGTTGTGGTAGTGAGGGGGCAGGTATCTTGCATGACTGCTGTTTTCCTTTAAATTAATAATTTGATATTAACATAACCACATAGCCCTGTTAGAGATGTAAGAGTGTAAGAGTGCAGTTTCTGATGCTAGATTGCCAGCGTTAAAATCCTTCCTCCAGCAATTACTGTCTTTATGATTCTGAGCAAGTTACTTGGTCATTATTTTCTTTGTTTTCCTCAACACTGAATGTGGAAAACAATAATACCTAACTCATAGGGTTGTTGTAAGAATTAAGTAAGTCAGTGCATGTATTAGCTTAAAAAACAAGAAGTCATCTTTAGCCAGAGTAACTGTTCAAGTCTTCCATCTATTATTCAAATATATGCATGGATCTATTTCTGCTGTATTTTATATACTATGTTGTTTTAGAAATAAAAAAAAAAGTTCTGGAAGACAGAAGTTATGCTTTTTCAATTTTTCAGTAAATTATATTTGTCAAATGACCTAACTTATTATATGGTGGCTAAACATAAGTAAAGATTATTTTCCACATCTACTTTTTTGCCAAAATAAATGTATACCCACTCCATGACATGTTTATCTTTCCTTGGGAATCCATAGCAAATTATATATATAAAACAAAAGTTTAATCCATCCAGAATATTTTTGGGGAGCACCTACCATGGGTGCAGAAACTTGCTAGATGATGGGGATACAGAACCTGGGGGATGGGAATGAAAAAAATGCATAAAGAATATTTTCATCCAGTTCTCTCAGGAAAGATAGGACATAAGTATGGGTAACAGTGAAGCCAAAAAGAAAGGTAGATACTACCAAAAATGTAGTAGCCAAAACTGGATGTACTGAGTGAAGATTGGTCTTCGTTGTATTTAAGTTGACTCACCTGTAGAGTGAAGATAAGAATAGTACTTCTTAGAGTTTTGAGGATAAAAATGTAAATCACAGATAACATTTTGAACCACTGTTATCATTAGGAGCACTGTTATCATTAGGAGCATGGCTATCAAAATAAGTCAGCAGGATAGGTGCACAAGGGTACAGTTAAGCTGGAAATGCAAGTCTTCTTGAGAATTGAACATACAGAGATCAGAGGGACAAAGCACATGTACGGAGTGGAGTGTTTTCCTTCTTTGGTACATATAACCTTTTGGTTTGATTGTGTTTTTTTTTTTAAAGATTTACTTATTTATGTATACAAGAACTGGGGTGTAGGCCAGAGGTTTGGGGTAGTGAGAGGATTCACCAGAGACAGCATGGGGAGCAGAACAGGTGGATCTACTGAAGTACACTGCTGAGGGGAGCAGCGGGCGAGGCAGGAGAGATCTGCTGCGCCTTGTGGGAAGCTCCCTGGCCTGGAATCGAACTTATGCTGCAGTGGCTGTGGATAGCTTCATAGTGCTGTGCTTAACCTGCTGGGCCACCAGGGAGGCCCTGGTTTGATTGTGTTTTTAGCCAGGTCTCCCATAAATAGTATCAAAATATTTGTCTGGGTTTTTTTTATATTTATTGAAAGTTATATGCTTGGATATATTTCTACATTTTTGCATCTATATATTTTGCATATATATTTCTCATGTGTTATATTTACTCCTCCCACCCCTACTTTCCTACCTTAATTGGTCATACTTTCTTAAAATTTAATATTTTAGGATTTATATAGATATAGATATTGATATATATATACATACACACATATTTAAAATTTTTCTCTTATATTTTTAAATGAAAAGTGACTTTATGAGAAACTAAAGTTTATACTTTGCTGAGAACATACTCTTAAAGTCTGATCTCTGTCCTTTAATATTTTAGTTTCACACTTATACTATTGCTATTATTGTTACTGCTATAATTAAGTTTTATTTTATTTTTGTTTTTCTTTCATCCAGTGCTTGCTTATATTTATCCACAATTATTATTTCTCCATTACTTCCTGTATTCCACTGCTTCTTCTGAGTTCATTTTATTTTCTTGCTGAAGTAGATCCTTCAGTAGTGTTTACTGTGAGGGACTGAGGTCTTGAGTAGATATTTTTATGATATAAATGCTCTCATCTTTTCTAAAAAGTAATTTATTTCACTCTCAAGTTTTAACAATATTTTGCCTGGATACGCAACTCTAAATCGGTAACTGCTTTCCCTCAGTACTTTGGAATTATTATTTTATGATACTTTTACATATGTTATCGTGGCAAAAAATATGTGCTTTCTTAGAAACATTAGCTATCCACTTTAGTTGATTTAATAGTTTTTAATTCAGTCGTGGTTTTCTATTTGTTTCCTTATTATTTTATGTTTCCCTTTAAGTCCTCAAGCATTCATATTTGTTCCCATCTACTAATTCTATCATCCCTTTCATTTTAATCTGTTTTTTGACCAATATTTCTTTTGTACTGGTCAAATGCTCCTGTTACTTCACATGACTTGTGTTTTTTGATGATATGCGGGACATTGTCAACCCAACATTCTTAAGTATTTAAATTTCATCATGTTTCTTTAAAGAGTGTTGAGGGGTGTTTTTGTTGTTGTTGTTTGTTTGTTTCTCTGGAACAGTTAATTTACTTGCATATCACTTTGATTCATTCAAGTTTTGTTCTAAAATCTTGTGAGGGAAGATTTAGAGTACACTTTCCTCTAGGGTTACACTAAATTTATTCCCAAAGGGTGGTCTTTCTAAGATCCTTACTGAATTCCTGGCAGTTTACTTGAATTTATACCCCCTCATTGATTGGAAACAAAACATTGTCCATCTGTGTGATCTCTAGAGTCTTCTAGGTTATTAGTCTGTTCTCAATATTTGTCCTTTTACTGATATCATAGAGATTTCACTGCAAATGTGCAAACTGGTATTTGTCCAAAGACTCTAGGGAACCTCTATGCAAAACCTAGAAATAGTTCCCAGTGTAATTTTTCCTCTCTGGTACTTTGTCATACGTATTCCAGTTGCCCAAGTAGTCCTATGAATTGTTTCCTAAAAATCTTTGAATTTATAACTTATATTGTGACCTTTATTCTAGAGAGACATTTTTTTTTTCTTTGTGACATTTTCATGTGTTTTGGGTTATGTAAATGTTCTTGAAGAGTGGGTTGGTATTTCTTCTGTCAGGGGTTCATATGTACAGGGACAAACTATCACTACTTTAGGACAACTATTTATATTGATTGCTTATTTTGGTCTTTCTTCACCACTCCTAGAGATCAGGAGACTATTTTAAGACCTGCATGTGGCCCAGGTTTAAGATGGTAAATTTTCATTAGAGAATTTGTTTCCCACCATGGACTCTGAACAGATAATAAAATTCTTACTAGATCAGCAGTCAGAGATTTTCTAATATCTTTGTTACCCAAAGAAACGATTCCAATTCTTCCACTTGTGTGGGTTCAAGGTCACATATCCTACTACCAGGTAAAGCTCTGATACTTAGTGGGCTGTAATGGCACTGACTTGAAGTTTAAACTTTCAGGTACTTTATGTTTCTAGCCCCTTAGTGATTTCTTTTTCTCTTTTAAGCTTGGGTATTGTATTTAGTATATGCTAATCCTTATCCAACATTTCCCTGTGTTTGGTGTGGATATGGGAAGAGAACAGGGATGAAATGATCAGTTCAAATATCAAGTAACTGCAAGCTTATCATTAGTATAAAATGAGGTAATAATAGTACCTGTTTCAAAAGGTTTTTGTGGGAATTAAATAAGTGAATATGTGTAAAACAGAATAATGTCTGTTCTAATATAAATATTGATTATTATTCTATTTTATTCTTAATTTCTCTATATTTCATAATTTTCATTTGTAAAAGGAGATATTGCTGCATAGGTGACAATTATTGATGAGATTTTAAATGAGGTGACATATTTAGAGCAAAGGCATGAATGACTGTCTTTGTGTAGCTATGGAGAACAATGAGTTTTCCAGTTTAATTGAAAAAAAGGGTTCAAGAATGAGAATAATTTGGAGTGATCCTGAAATGCTGGTTTGGACATTGAATCCCCAGTCACAGAATTTGGATTTTATTAAGTATACAATGAGAAATTTTTGAAGATTTGTGAGTAGAATTTAAACCTGATTAAGTTTGAACTCTGGGAAGATTAATCTGGGTGCCATGTAGAAAATGAACTGAAGAACTGGAGAAAGGAGAGGCTTGTGATTAGGAGACTAGTTAGAAGTCTCACAAGAGTGCAAGTGCAAGATAGCTTAGGAACAGATCACGAGGGTTGATCGATAATGATTAAGGAAATGGAACAGAACCAAATATATTTTTGTCTTTTAGGGAAGCTGTGGGTAAAGTAAATAAGACTTGGAGCCTGAATGAATGAGATTGGTTGTGGGGTTATATATACATAATTGTATTAAGTAACTCACCACATACATGGAGAATTTTCATAACCAGAAACAGCAGATCATAATAAATGGTGGCAATGACGATGTCAGTAATAATGTGGATTAAAATGGCTTTGCACACTTCTAAAATACAGAGCTGAAGTCTGATCCTCTCCCTTGTTACCTGAACATGCCTTCAAGTGTCAGTGGCAACTAACAGAATGTAATATAAATGAAGGGATATGATTTCAGAAACTAAAGGTTAGGAAAGTCCCTTTCAGAACTAACCACGATGCCATGTGAAGGCCAAGTCACATGAAAATGCCATGTGGAGGTACTCTCATCATCAGCACTACATCCACTGTCGGCCTGGTGAAATGGCCATTTAGACGGTTCAACCCACTCGAGTCTTCAGATGACTTTTGACCTCTGTCTAAACACAACTGCATAATGATCTCCAAGGTAGAACCATATCACAGAGTCCATTCCACAAAATCATGAACAAAATAAAATTGTTTTTTTATAGCTATTAAATTTTGGGCTGATTTATTACACAGCAATAAATAACCAGAGTTAACATGTGTTAAATACTTACTATGTGCCATTTATTGGGATAAACACTTTATATTTCCTCAATTAATAAGGTCACTTATCAATAACATTATTAATTCCTGCTTTTATTTTAAGAATCAAGAAACTGAAGTTCAGGGAGTTGAACTAACTTGCTTCTGGTCATGTGAGGACATGGTGGAGCTAGGATTGAGATGAGGTACAGGTTATTATTGACCCTATGCTTTTAACAATTATATTTATTTTTAGTCTGGGTATTTCCCAGAACCAACTCTTCAAAAGCAAGGATTCAAAAGCAAGTAGCTTATTTGGAAATGTATAATAGTAAATACCAGTACAGTTAATAGAGTTGAAAAGAAGTGAAATAGGGAATGGAAGGAAGCCAACAAGGTTGAATTAATAAGTTTACCACCACTGCAAAACTGAACTGGAACAAAGCCCTAACTGGGGAGCTTAGGGAGAATGCATAGGACATGCTTCAGAATTATCCTAGCTTAGGGTGAAGAAACTGGAGAGTTTATGCTCTAAATCCTCATCTGTTATTGGTCAGGGTCTGTTTCCAAGGGTATCAACTCTATGGCACTTCTAGTTTGACCTGAAAATATGCCACATGTGGCTGCATGACTATAAAAGAAATCCCAGGCAGAGTCACATGGGTTTGTACCAAGCAGCCTTCATTAGATAGACTTGAATGCTGAGGGCATGTGGGACAGACAGTGACAGCATCTGCCTGTAAGGCAATACCCTCACACTCCTCCTCACCACACAGATATTAATTATAAGTAACAATATCACAGAAAAGTGAGAGAGCAAATAAAAAACATTTTTTAAGGTGCTATCTATATGTATGTCTGTGAGTAGAAAACCAAATGTATTTAGAATTTGTAAAAGTAAAGTCAAGGGAATGGCTAGCTACTGTCCTACTTGGAGAATGGTGAAGGAGAGGAATCAAATTAGTCTTTCTATTTCTGTTGAGTGGTCTCTTTGTAGCCATCTGCTTATTTGTGTATCTTTTTACCAAACCTATGATACACACACATGACTTCGATGTGGTCAATTGTGGTTAGGAGGAAAAAAGTGAATATTTATTTTATGGTCCATTTATTAGACATTCAAATCCATCTACAGCCAAATGAGTAAAACTGGAGTGAAGAACTGGGCTGCCTCAGCTGCCTGCCACATAATCACAAAGTGCTAAAGCTCAAAGCTGAAGCTATGAAAGAAAGCAATTTAGAGAATCTCAATCAGTGTGAAAATCACTCCAAATTTGTCTTATCTATCTCTCGGTTTCCTTTATGTCATAAGCCATAATAACATGTAAAATACATGCACATTATAATTTATTTATTTTTTCTGCTTCAAGTGACATTTCAGGACCAGGAGGAGTTGTTATGAAATTGGAACAAAGAATGGTTAAATTAATTTTATCATTGATGATTTGTAGTTTGGGACTGAGTCCCTGCATTTTAGAACAAAAAAATGAAAATGATAAAGACAGAGTTAGATGAATATCTGCGTGATATTAAACCACCTTTGCCAAATATACATTAACTGTGGAGTGGAAATATCAGGGTCAAAAGGAAGATGATGTGGGTAACTATGTCAACCCCAGTAGATATGGCTCTCGGTCCTAAATTTTAATAGGTAGCCAGTTTACTGCAAATGAAAGTCTGTTTTTCCAATGTGCTTTCATTGACCTATCTCCCTATACTTATATGTGAGCATGGTACTTAACTCCTTGATTAGAAATACTGGGTGTCTTGTATTTTGCCAGCCGCAAATACTTCTTCACAAGTCTTTTCAAAGGGAAAGCTATTTTTTTTTTATCATCTCAGTCCATTGGGATGGAATACAAATGACCATAGCACAAGGGATGGTATTGAAGTACATGAACCACATCAAAGTGTCTTAGTTTAGATAAAAGGAATTTTGAGGTTTGAGTTTGGAAAATTGAGAATGTTCCTAGATAAGATTTGGTTGATGTGCAAGTAGATTAAAAGACAAAGAAGAAATAGAACAGGAGTGAATCTTAGATATTTTTAAGAAGCAGATACATATGCTTGTTTTTAACTCAAACAGCCAAATATTTTCTCTCCTCACATTAGGCCATATGCTTAATCCACCAAGACAAAACCAATATAATGAGTATTAACCACAAGGTCATGAGTATCTATTACTCATTCCATCAAAAATTAGCTGTATAACCTTGGGCAAATCATAATAGTTCCTTGGCCCTCACCCAGAAACAAACAAAACAAAAATAAAAAAACATAAGAGGTATGTGGAATCTTTCTTTCCAACATTGTGCATTATAAAATGCTTCTTAACAAGCTTCTCCTGGAAAAGAATTAAACCCAAAAGGAAAATAGCTTTTGTAATCATATCTGAACATTTAATTTGTCATTTGCTTTATGACATATGCATGAGGCTTGTTTAAAATAACTCTACAAGGTTAATTACCAGTGCGGAATACAACGATTGTGTTGGTTAGTACAATATTTTGTTAGGCATGTGTGACAACATTGCAAAGTGGATCAGCTGCATGACTGTTTGTGATTTGGCGTCCCCTTAGTTTAAAATGGCCACAACTCTAAACATGTGTTCCCCTAGTCCCCCACCTCTATGGACTAAGTATGTGACATGTAAAAATTAATTCAAAAATTAACAACAACAAAAAGCTTATTGACAATTCATTCAACTTTCTAGAAGGTATAGAAAGGGTAGCCAAACAGGGATGAGTTTTTAGATGGCTGTGATGCTACATAAACAGAAACCTGTGAGAGCTGTCTAAGGAGCCATTATTTTTATTCAACCACTGCAATAAGCATATCCCAAACTAAGAGAGATTCTCGAATCGCTTGGGGATAATGTTGAAAAGTATTAATTAGTTGTTTAAATACTTATAATGATTTCTTGCCTTGTAATAAAATCTGTTTCTTAAAAATAACTTGCTTTCTGAATAACCCACAAATAGCACCTTAATATCTAAGGAAGGGTGATTTACATTCATAATTATCAGAGTTTTGTATACATAATCTCAATTTTCACTTGTAGAAGGAAATTTGTCACAGCCTTTCACTGGGTTAAGAAACTAGAGGCACCTCCCCACATAGTAATCACACTATTTCCCCAAGAAGATTTCACTTCTCTCTCTGGGGAGAGTGAAACCCTGTCAGTTGAAGTATTGAGCAAATACCATTAAAAGACATAAATAACAATAAAAATATATATTTAAAAAAAAGCAAAAAAAAGAGCAAATGCCAATTTTTCTGAGATTATTAACAATAGTGAACCTTATATTTATTTTTATTGCACATTATCTCTTTTCAATTATATGAACCTAAATAAAATGTGCTAGTATAGAGAGGGGAATTTGTGTCAGTCCAAACATCTGACATAAACTTTGTCTTAATATAAGTTGGTTATTTAATCCAACAGAATGTTAAGACTTTATCTTTTTGCAACATTAAATGCCAGCAACTGAAAAGTCTCATGATTTGGAAAAGGAGGTAAATCTTTGTGTCCTATCCAGAAAGTGCTTTTGGTTAAAATAGTAACATGACTGGTCAATTTGGAGTGGTGCACAGAACAACTGGAAGTCATTTTGGCTCAAGGACTTCCCAAGGTCACTGTGACTTAGTCTAGAAGGGGATATCTTTTATTATCTGAAAAGTGACCTGATGAAGTGGGGTCAAAGTCATTCTCACTTGTACACCTGCAGAGAAACTGTTTTGCATGTGCTGTGGATACTCTCCTATATTGTATTAGGACTTGGTTTATAACACTGGTCAACAGTGAGATCGTTACTGACTTAAAAAGCCCCTAATCTGTAGTATCTTGGTGTGCTGAACATGAATATAACCCCGAAAATTTTTTATTAGCTCTCGATTTAAAGATATTTCATATAATTCATTTTATATGTTTCACCGTGTAAATTTATCCAGTACGACAGCAACAACATCCTAAATCAGCCGAGAATGATGTAATATTGCATCGCATTGCATAATACCATCATGCACACATCATCCAGAGTTGATTGCATCATTTTCTGATGCAATGCAATACTACTGCCAGGCGGCTGCTGAAGTAAGCTGATGTCAGCAGTGCACTATATAAAGCCCTGTCAGAAAGGCTGAGCATTGAAAATATTTCAGACTTTGTGTGAGACAATTTAAGTCCCCATGGTGTGGAGAGAGCCAAGCAACCACATAAAAGACTGTGACTTATGCTTGGTTCCTCCTCTTTCTGGTGGAATAACGAAGCCAAAGAGTCGAGAATAGTTTACGTACACATTCCATCCGCATTGAGACCAGTTCCACATGTTGAGGGACTTCCTATTCCAGAGACTCCAGCAGAATATTCTCTTGGTTCATCTGATGTGGACAAGGGTGAGCCGACCTGTTCTCCTGTTCCATCAGCATGCAGTGATCCAGATTTTCATTGTGGTGCATCATCAACCCCACACAGACTAACACAGGAAGAACTAAATGATATTGCGGGCCTCATGAATGCCTTAGAAATCACTCATGACCCACAAGAATGGCGACTATTTCTAGACTCTTCGAAACTGAGTCTTAAGCCTGTGCACAATGGAAACTGTCTTCCATCTTTTCTATTCCTGAACAGCTGTACAAGAGACAAGCGAAGAAATCTAAGAAGTAGTCTATGAATTGATTTTTTACAGGTATTAACCATAGGCCTATTACTATTGGCATGCATTTCGTGATGTAAACATCAATTTATTGCAGAATACAAAAAAAACTAGAGCCAAAATTAGAATTTGACTGTCATATTCCTGTTGAGCACATACAAGTTGATAGGAAATACTAATGTTATTTCAGTAACATGACTTTTGTAAAAATTTGTTGACCAGTGTAATTTGACACCTTTATCAAGTCTTGACTGTGAAGAAAATTCGATAAAATACTATAAAGTAGGAGGAAGTAAATAACTAGTCAGAGAGTCAATGGAAATGGAGCAAGTTGGGTTTCATTTTCTAATGGCTTAAGCCTTTTTCTGCTATTTGTTTCTAATTCTTTCTCAAACATTTTCTTCTGATATCAAAATTTGTATATTAACTGCCACAAAGAACAGTTGATATAAAAAGTAAACCAGAACTCTGAACCAAAGTGTAGAAAATTTTCTTTCAAATATGAGAGATAGAAAGGAATTGGCCCAAGCACTTGAAAATTACCCACAATTTTTTGAGTGAAATGTATTCTACCTTCCAAATGTGGCAATGCTGGAATACTATAATGAAAAAGAAAATTGACATAATTATTTGAATAATATGCATTATTACTGTCTGCATAGAACTCCATCAATATCAACATAACAGTCCCCTATTGCTGAATATTTTAGTTATCCACCCTGCTCTCCCCCACTTTTGTTAGTGCTAACCTGATGTTTGAATATCTTTGTTGAATAGGTGAATGAAGGAATGAAAGAGGATAGTTTCTGTTGTCCAGAATGCATAGACAAGAGAAGTGGTCCCTCTTAAATGTTCTAATTTCTAGCCCTCTTTCTCTTGCTTTCAGCCACAGAAAGTTGATCGGTTTGGCCTACATCAAACGATCTCCTTGATAGCTGATTTCTAGGTGAGTTCAGCAAGGGGAGGCGGAGTCCTGGGGAATGTCAAAGGAAGATAACAGTAGGACTGGAGAATATTTTTTCTGGTTCCCTCCCGGCAGGGATGTCTGGGCTTGGCTGTCACCCTTGACTCCAATCACAGTTCCTGTCAGTGAGGCCCTCTGCCAGGAATCTCCTGCATTCTGAGAACCACTCCCTCTCCTGTTGCTCCTACGTCCTGTGTACTGGCAGCTTCCCTGCACCCTTTCCAGCCCCTACTCACCTGAAGGTGTAGTGTGTTATCTCACTGGGACACTGACTGATAGAAACACTGAGTGTCAACAGTGCGAGCAGCACAGCGACCCCCTGGCGTGTTAGGAAATGACATTCCCAGCACAAACCGATCCTTTGCTCTTTCATATTTTGTGTGTGATGTGGCGATGGTGGTGACATTTTTGCCCACGCAAACAGCATATTCTTAGAAGTATTTCTTACAAATGGACAAAGTGTCATTCATGGGGATAATACCCTGGAGTATTAAGTTAAAACGGTCACAAAAGAGCATATTCTATTCTATCCTAATCATAATATATGGTTAGATTATTTTTTGATAAAATATAGAGCATACACAACCATCTCTGAGAAGGTGTATTGTTGGAGACTTTATTTTCTTTGATATTTTTCTGCATTTTTCATACTTTCAATGATGACTGTGTGCTGGTTTTGTCAATAAATATTTAAAAATTATTAGCCAAATGAGGAGAATCCCAAGTATATATTAAGTCTCTATGCCAACTCTAAGATACAAAGTTGAATGAGCCTGGATGCCCAGAGAGCTGTGTATACATGCGCTGGTGGGCTTTCCTTGTAGACTCCATGAAGGATAGCTTCTAGCTGGAAAGATCTGCAGTGTCTCATGAGCCCCTGTCTGTCGCCAGCACCCCTAGATGAGACGCTGAACCACTGCTTTCCCCTTGGATCACACCCTTCCTGCTTCTTTTCCTTTAATCTCTCTTTGCCGTTTTTATTGCTGAGGGAGGCTCTCTCTCTGGCCTCCCCCTCTCCTGACCAGGCCTCTCAGCAATGTCTATGCCCGTTTGGGTTTCTGGATTTGTCTCAGTTCTCTGTCTAGGTTCTGCTGTCTGACTTCTAATCGCGCCTGTCTCTTCTACTCTGTAGTGTGTGAGTGGCCTCCACGGCAGATCCCTGAGCTCAGAGAAATCTCCGTGGACACTTTACTGCCAAGGAACCACTTGCTACCAAATTTGTGTCATGCTCCTGGGTCAGGATTGGGTGGCCCGATTCATGTTGTTTGCCAGGGATGTTATATAAGTCCTGACTTTCTCTGAGAAAGAAACTTTTCTCTGAAGAGCATGACAGGTAGATTCTATGATAATTTTGTGTGTGCCTGACTGAAATCATGAGGAGTGTTACTGTTTAATCATGTTATGGTTTAAGGACAACTCTAAGCCAAATGCATATAAATTAGATGAAAACTTCTGGAAGATGCATAATAAGAGTTTCATGGAGTTTTGTGCCTTTTCTGTACAGGGCATAACCATTAGTGGATTAGTGGATCAAAACCTGGAATAATTTTTAAAAGTTAGGATCATTTTTATGTGAAGAAAAATTTAAGCGAATTGGGAAAATCGTGCACTTAAAATAATCAAAGGCATAGAATGAATTCTCAAAAGAAAAGACCAGTCCTTAATCTTAGAAAAATGGAAAGATCATTATTGAAATTCACTAAGTTCTGAACTGAACCTGGAAGAGTTTTTCAAACTCTAGACTGCTGTTGCAACTAGTAAATGGAATATTTAGAATAACTAAAAGAACTCTATAAAATGTATGTTCTTTACTCTAAGAAGGATTCCATCTCATATAATATTTATGTGACAGGTTCTGCTAATGCTCTGTCCATATGCCTCAGAACCCCTCATCCTTCTTCAGCATGCCAGGGCAGCTTCCAGTGGCCAGTACCTGCATCTTTGGGTCAAAAGAACCCACTTCATCTTGATCATGTGTCTGGGAATTAACATAACCCCTGAGGCATTCCCTCACAAATGACTAACAGCCATAGGGGCTGTATTCCAATTCCCTTGTCTTTGGCCAACATGTCATACTATATCCCATTTAATCCCTGGGATTGAGCTTCAGTCACTCCCTATAGCAGCTGGCTTAATAATGCACTGCTATTGGCTACCTTCCCTTCCCTGCATTTATTGCCCACTGACATCAGTGTGTTTGCCTTTCTCAAATAAACCAACTGTACCCATGTTCATTTCAGCAGAACAAGATCATTACTTATAAAGATATTAAGGTTCAGGCTCATCTTTGAAGGATTTTTGTGAATATGTGGATATGCTTCCTAGAGGGTTTTCCCTCAAGTTGATAATTACTGGTGAGGATGGATTCAGTAGGAAGAGTCCCTTGGAATAGCATGCTAATTCTCATGTCCTTCTAAGAAACAATTTGTTATATTGAAACCAATCTTCTTGTTAGTGGTCCCTTGTGAGAAAACATCAAAACTAAATTTAGAACCTAAACCTTAGCTTCTGATGGGAAGTTTGGGTTCTGGTTGGATTCAGAACAGCCTGTCACCATCTTTATTTCCATGATGGAAGGACAGCCAGCAAGACTGTCAAACAACAGGCTTTATTACTTATACAGTCCAGCCTGCCACTTAGGAATAAAAGTCAGTTATTTATTAAACATTCACTTGACAATGGCTGAAGGAAGGAAAAATCTCCCTTCAGGGGAAAGTGATATCACGAAACTCTAAAGTTATTAAAAGTCTAAACCTTTCAAAAACCTCCTATTTTGTTTTGATTTTCCTTTGCTTGTTAACAATAACACTTCATCACACACTGGACTTTGGACAAGACACTGTCATGGTGAGAGTTTCTGTAAGGAGCAGGGGCTCGTGCCTCTGCATGGTGCATTATGTGCTATTTATACACTTGCCCTAATACTTACATTTGATAATGTTATGAGACTAGCCATCACACATTTCCCCCTTCTCCAGCCTCCCATATTTTTTTCCCAGAGACAATCTACATAGAAATGACAGACATCTCTTGCTTCTGATGTCAACTGTTCCTCGTGGGTATGTGTTCATCTATCGGTAAGTGATTGTATGTGAGTGGATACAAAATGAGTTATAAAGGCAGCAAGGTGACATGAACTTGAGAGAAAGAGGGAAAGTGGTCAGTATGCCTGGGTACACATTCATGCCTTGAGATGCAAACTTTAACTTAAAAAGCATTTTCTCTTACATAGATTAAGTATCATGTAAAGTACAGCCAACAGTGGACTAGAGTAATGCTCATCGAGTGTTTAAAACAGTGCTAGCCAATGTGGTGACGACTAGACGCAGATGGGTACTGAAATTCAAATTACTAAAAATTAAACAAAATAAAAAATTTAGTAAGTCGCTAGGCGATGCATATTTTAAGTGCTCAGTAGACACAGGAAGGGGGTGGACAGACCCAGCGCAGACCCGGGACTGCACCATCATTGCAGACAGTCGTTTTGAGTAGTTCTAGAAAGTGCGAGCACTTTGGCATCACATATCATGGACAGAACAACCTGCTATCATCTTCTGAAGTGTATGGAATGTCCTCTGTCCTCCACTCCCATTTCCTCTTTCTTCCCAGGGCTTGAAATAGGAATGAAAAAACAACCCCTTTAGAAATACAAAAAAAGAGAGAAAAGACAAAGAGAACTGTTGTAAAAATAAGAAGCTTTGAAGAATCTGAAGCAGATGTTATGCTGGGAGCGAGTGTGTGCTACAGTACCACCTGTGCCCACTTAATTCCGTCCAAAATCATTTCCTCCACAGTTACCATGAAGAGGCTCAAGGATATAAGAATATTTGGTGGAGGGGGGAGGTGGAAGAAAGGAAGTAAGAGTAAGCTTCTAGTTCAGATACAGCACTCCTCTGGGATGGGAATCATGATTTATTGCCACTGGGTGCGCCTGGACTCTGAGGGAAGGTACATTTTCTCTGCCCAGAGCCAGCCAGGCTGGCTGGTCGGACCACCTTGCAAAATCATTCCATATGAACATGTTTGAGTGAGGAATTTCAAGTCAGCTACCGTTCAGATGATATAGATAGAGGTGTATGTTTCAGTTAAGGATGGGGTGTAGAAGCAATGTTTTTGTACAGAAACAGCCCAGGACCATTCTTTTATCTCTGCTACAGCTTGTTTTGCCACATAATTTCATATCATTCCTGTGGTTCTGAGTCCATCTCAGATGGTTTTGCTTTAACCCATTCCTTGTGGTGCTTTCTCATTTTCTGGTATTATTCCAGAGGAAGAGAACTGTCAGTTTTAACTAGTTGTTTCTGAGTATTAAAGGTATTCTATTGCTGAACCCATAGAGACAGTGAAATGTCTGATGACTCGTTTGAACTTTCTCTTCAAAAACAAATTGCCTGAAATAGGATACCTTCCTCAGAATATGTCATCATTTTTTTTTTCTGCAAAAGGTGCTAGTTCCCATTAATGGGTGGAAATCATGAAATCTAACTGCACTGGAAAAAAGAACATTTTGGAGTTGAGGTGGATGACCCAGTATTTTACTAAACTTATGACAGTGGGATCTTTTTGGCAATTGAATAGGAAATGTCAGCTGACTGGAAGCACATCCCATCTGAAGGCTCAAATGGAGAGTTAAGTGCTGTCTCAGCTCTGTGATTTGCTAGCATCTTTGATTGTTCTCTTGGCTTGGCATAATTCTTCTCTCTTTGCAGAAGCGGGCTCATTTTTCACATTCTTTCAGCCAAAGTTTTCCCTCCTGACCCATAGAGAGAAACTTGAGATCATCAGCTTCATTTTCTATTTGATTCTCCACATTTGTGATTCCCATAGAGGGAAGAGAAACACTTCTCATGAAGGCTACAAGATGAACTTTTGCATATGAGTCACAGGTTTTAGCTCATTCACTTATCCATCTGCTTATTCATTCAACAAATATGTGCTAGGCACTGTGCTGTAAACTGGAGACAGTGAAAAAATTGAGGTATGCCCTCTCTCCTGAAGATTACATTCTAATAAAAGACAATAACCAGGGATATTAGTTTCCTATAGCTTTTGTAACAAATTACCAAAAATTGAGTGCCTTAAAACTACAAAAATTTATTATCTTGCTATTCTATAGGTCAGAAAACCAACAGAGATCTTGCTGTACTACCATCAATGTGTGTTGTGTCTGGAGGCTCGAGGAGAGAATTTATTTCCTTCCTAATCCCAGCTCGTGGAGGCCATCTGTATTCCTTAGCTCAAGGCTCCCTTCTCCATGGTCAGAGCCAGCCATGTCAGAGCAAGTTCTCATGAAACATCTCTTTGACCCTTCTATTGTCATTACATCTCCCTGTGACCACAGCCAGGATGGGTTCTTTGCTTTGACGGATTCATGAAGTTAGATTGGACTCATCAGGATAATAGCTCCATCTCAAGGCCCAGTGACCTTCATCACATCTATGAAGTTCCCTTTTGTTTTATAAGGTAAATTGTTCCCAGATTCTGAGGCTTAAGGTATGGGCATCTTTGGGAGACCATGATGTTGCTTCCCATGTAAGGTAAACAAATAAAAATGTAATGGTGGGGTGCTGTGGCCAGTGTTGCCAAGGAAACAGTGCTATGGGGGAGTAGCCATTCACTGTAGGCAGTGCATTCAGGAGAGGTCTTGCTGAGAAGATAATCATTTATTTATTTATTTGTTTGTTTATATTTTATTTTTTAAAGATTTATTTTTTATGCATACAAGAACTGGGGTGTAGGACAGAGGTGTGGGGGGGGGTGAGAGGATTCACCAGAGAGAGCAGGGAGCAGAACAAGCGGATCAACTGAAGTACACTGCTGAGGGGAGCAGTGGGTGAGGTAGAAGAGGTCTGCTGTGCCATGTGGGATGCTCCTTGGCTAGGGATAGAACTCTTGCTGCAGTGGCTCTGATAGCTTCATAGGCTGAGACTTAACCTGTTGCACCACCAGAGAGGCCCTATTTATTTATTTTTTAATGAAATTCTTTTTATCGAGATAATCTTGGTTTATAACACTGTGTATGACTTAGGTGTAGAGGTTCACACCTCTCCAGATGTGCATCACCACACCATGCCCACTGCAAAAGCACCCTATATCCTCCATCATAATCCACTTGGTCCCATCCCCCCTTTGCTGCCCCCTTCCCTCTCCCCTCTAGTAGCCTCAGTTCTGCAGTTAGATTTCAAGGGTTTGTTTGCTTATTTTGTCCGTTCCTTTGCTTTGTTTCTTGAAATTCCACGTATGAGTGAAACCATCTGGTGTTTGTCTCCTTCTGACTTATTTCACTTTGCACAATTCCCTCCAGTTCCATCTATGTTATTGCAAGTGGCAAGATTTCATTTTGTTTTTATAGTTGAGTAGTATTCCATTGTGTATATAGACCAAATTTTCCCAACCCACTCATTTGTTCTTGAGCAATTAGTTTGTTTCCATAACATAGCTATTGTAAATAATGCTGCAAAGAACATAGGGGTGCATACATCTTCTCAAATTAGTGTTTTTGCATTCTTTGGGTAGATACCTAGGAGTGGAATTGCTGGACCATACAGTAGATCTAGCTTTAATATTTTGAGAAACCTCTACATATTTCTCAAAGAGGCTGACTAGTCTACATTTCCACCAACAGTGCACAAGGATTCTAGAAAGGTGATATTTAAGTGAGCAATAAAGGATAAGAAGGACCCTCTCCTCGTTAGTCAGTGGGACTTGGCCTGGTGTTACCATTGTCTAACAGTTTTACCCTCCCGACTACAGTGTACTTACTAGTCCAGCAAAGGGCACTTAGGAGTGTCTATCAGGGTCTTTTGCGGACATAGCTAAACTTGGTTTCCAAGGGTATTCCATGCCTCTCTATGGTGAAACCTGAAAATATGTGGTCCTGGAGAAGTTATCAGTAATGTTTCTTACCCTGTTAAGGACATTGCTATTAAAGAAGAAAATAAGCATATGGCTTTAATCAGAGGCAAAAGACAGCAAAAAAGTCTCTTGTTCAAAGTAAATTACTAATTGTGTTGTTTAAGATTTTGCTTTTAAGTATTAGGAACCTAAAAACCTAACTGTCTTAAGCAAAAAAAGCAAGGATATAGTACTCTGGTTTTATATGGCAGAAACCCGATCTTTGAGGCTGGCTGCACCCCAACCATTCCCATGAATCGTCTAATAAAGTTCACTCTTTTGCTTAAGAAAACTAACTAGGTTTTTATGTTTCTATCACTTACAGCCAAAAGAAGCCTAGTAATACAACAGTAATTTCACTTTGAGACACCATGGCACACCAAGTGCCCTCCATAGGAACTGCTGTGCACTTTTAAAATCTGTGTATAATGTTATCACTGAGTTTTAATTTTTTTAGTCCCAAGTCACAAGTATCTAGTCATATCATGTTATTGGAGTTGGCTTTATTCATTTGTCCAGTTGGAATATATTTGTGATCTCTGCAAGCTCACCATATTCTTACTGCTTTTTAAAGTTTGTGAGATGCAGCATACATACATACATACATATGTAAAAAGTCTATGTGCAATGTAAAGAACAGTAATAGATGATAAAATGAACAAACTTGCACTGACCTAGCATAAGAATTAGAACAACCCCAGTGCCCTTGGACCTCCTATGTGCCCTGCTCCCATACCCTTCTTTTTCTCCAATGCACTAACTCCTAAGTTTTCTCCTAATAATGCTCCCATTTTTCTTTAAAGTATTACTATGAGTGTGTGTATTCCTAAGTAATATGATTTTAAATATGTCAATTTTATCATTTATATAAATAGACTCACGCAGAATTGATCCTTCTACTACTTGCTTTTGTTGTTCAACATTGAGTTTTGAGACCCATTCACATCGATACGTTAAGTGAAGTTTGTTTGTATTCATTACTATGTACTATACCATGCCATGAGTATACAGCAATTTACTTCTACATTCTGCTGTTGATAGACAGATGGCTTCTACGTTTTTGCTATCACAGTGTCTCTTGGATGCATATATAATTTTCTCTGCTGTGCTTACCTAGGGATTCAATAGCTGGGTCATAGGGAAAAAACATCTTCAGATTGAGAGGTAATTCTAAGTAGGCTTCCAAAGTAATTGTACCACTCTCTAATCCAGCCAGTAGAGTACATGATACAACATTGCTTTATATACTAGCTAAAGTTTGGTATTGTGATATTATATTATTATTGCTGATTTGGATGGTGTGACACTGTATCTCATTGAGATTTTTAATTGTTACTAATCCATATCAATTCTGAAATCCCTCTGTGGGAATGTAGTGAGGTCACCTACTCTTGAGAGAGAAAGGAGCATTTCTTGATGAGATTCTAGTCAGGATTCCTGGGAGCAGTTACCCTGTTCATATTTGTCATTGACATTAACCGTATTCTTTGGGTTATTCTTCCTGTTCCTTAGTTTTCCTCCCTGCATCTGAAGAGGAGATTTCTCAGTCCACTTCCTGCCATTAAGATGTTTGCAGCCCAGTCACAATCTCTTTGAATATAGGCTGTTGACATTTTTGGAAATAAAACTTAAAATCATTTAAAAATGCTTTCCTTCATCATACAAAATGAGGCATATTTTTGCATGTGAGAGTCTTCTATCTAAATATAATTATGGATCCTTTGAGCTTATCCTTGTTCTTGTCTTAATCTTAGTCCCTGGATCAATCTGTCCAATTGAAGAGTTTAGAGGGTGCCCTCCTAACCCATTAAAGGATTTAACAAATGTGTGGCTGCTGTGATTTGCATTTGGTGTTTGCTCCTAGGCTGTATTTTTAATGGCCACAATCTTAGCACTGTGACTGTGTGCAAATCTGCAAAAGATTGATTTACCATCTGGAGATGAGCCATAGCTGCAACCTCTAGATTGACCAAGGAAAGGGCATGATAGAATTTTCTTGGGGGTGGTAATGTTCCAGATAGGGGTTTATATTACAATGGTAAGAGTTTATTAAATTGTATTAAATATTTGCACACCATTTTAATATCTGAATATATCTTTATTTTACCACTTCTCTTGAAGCTCAATTCAACTAGATATACAATTTTAACAGTATACAATTTTAACAGTTGAATTGTACCCCGTATTTTGAAGATACAGTTCTACTGTCTTTGCACTTCCATTGTCTTTGTTGAGAAGTCATCTGTTAGTTATTCTAATTGTTATGCTTCTGTAGAAAATATTTTACTGTTTTTATAACCTTCTCTTATCCTTTAGTGTTTTATACTTTCAAAATGGGTGGGTCTAGTTGTTGTTTTTACTTATTTTGAAAGCCTATGGGCTTTACAAGTCTAATTCCAGTATCTTTCATCCATTCTAGAAAGTGCACCACTATTTCTTGGAACACTGCTTCTCCTCATTAATATTAGCTTCTCCTAGAACTCTAATTAGATATCATGATACTCTTTTACTCTAGTCTTCACTTTTTATCTGCAGCATTCTGTACAATATAGTCTATATACTGTCCTACAATTTAGTAACTCTTTTCCTAGAATTTAACTATTTCCTTGAACTTATATTTGGCTCTTTGAAAAATATGCTTTGTTATTTTTTTTGAGAAGCTTACTCTTTTGTTATACTTTAATTGACTTTTTAAAGTTTCTTTAAATGTATAAGATATACTTATATGCAATATATAAATGATAACATCTATATCTATAGTCTTTAGGTGTCTGATTATGTCCTTTTCCGTTTCTACTTACTTCTACTTAGTGTACTTTGTGTCTTCAGATGTTTTGCTATTTTTGTACAGTAATTCATGTTTGTTAGAACATGAGATTTTTTTTTTTACATTTATGTCTTAAATTTTTTTTTGGAATATTTGTGTTTGCTTATGCTTGGTGCCTGCAGATACTATTTGTCTGCTATAATTTTGAATTTCCAGTTTGAACTTTCAGAAATAGTCCCAAACATGCATAAATATAGTCTTGTAGTTGACAATTCCTAGGGAAAGCATTTTTTATTTAGCTATTTAGCAGAAATCCAAAGCCAATCATGGCTTTGGACTATCTCCTTTGCACATGATTATAAGATAGGTTTGTCCTTGTTCAACCATAGAGACCTGGACTTTAAGGGGTACTCTGTGGTGTTATCTTAGAGGCTTTGTCTCTGCTTTCCATGTGTTTGGCTTTTTAAGTTCCAGGAGATTGGCCATAAGGAATTGGCAGATATCTCCAAGGAAGTTACTATCTCTTGCACCAACACTTCTCCCAGGATTTATGTATTTTATGGATGATGTTCTTTTACACTTTGTGATCCAAAATATAGTAATGTTAAAACTTTTTGATGTGATAGACTGTTCTCATTTGAATTTCAAGTGATTCCTTTTTCTTTGAGTTTTGTGGGAACATTGCCTTATATTTAGACATGTATGATAACTTGATACCACTAAATTTTTCATTTATTTTTCTTTACTATATACTAAACATAGTATATGCTAAACATACAAACACGGCTTCAAGATAAATCTCTCAGCTTTCCTTTCAATAAGATTGCCACTTCAAAATATCTGAAACCTTCCTTTATAAAAATTTTGGGGGCTACACAGCTCCTTGTTTCTGCTTTTAATTTTCCCAAAACTTTGGTTGTTGGACAGCTCTCCACTATTGATTTTGGGTCAGTTATTTTTGCTGTCAAGGAAATCTTATATTGATATTCTCTTACATCCATAAACACAAATGTTTCCTTTTAGATTTTCAGGTTTTTTAGTGAAGTTTTCTCCACCTCCTGTTTTGCTGACATTTCATAGATATTACCTATTTTCAAAAGAACATGTTTGAGTTAGATTCATTTAAATCATGTCAGTATTGATTTTCCTTCATTTCACATAAATCAACATTGATTTCATCTATCTTTCCTCAAAATCTAGAAATGAGCACTACAAAAGTCTCACCATTGTAGTGACATAGGGAAATAGAGCTTTTTAACACAAAGCATTCAAATAAAGAAAAACAATACCTTTTTTCTTTGTTAATACTGTCCACAGTAAAAAAAATAACATAAACTAACATGAAAAGCCTTTTGCCCATCCTACACAGATGAGATTTTTGTCTTTCAAGTCTCTGGTCTTAAGAGAGCATGTAATCATTAGAGGTGCAGAGGTGTTAGATTGTACTCACTGGAAGAGTCTAGTTCATTTTCACTGACCCAGGGCCTGAGGACTCCCACCAGGGAATGAGAAGAAGCAAGAGGAAATAAAGATATAGAACTTAGGATATTTTTATCCAGTTTATTTATGATGCTTTTTCTAAATATTTGTGTGTGTGTGCATGCGTGCACGTGTGCACACGCATGTTTGCTTTTAATGTAAGAAAAGCAAGAATCCTTGTTCTTCATATTTTTCTACTTCATTCTCTATGGATTATCTGTGATAACAATTTGATTTAACCTTGTAGCCGTCTCTATCCATTTATCCAAACACTTAATGTATTTTAATTAATTTAATCTTCACAACTCCGAAGTGGCATTATTATTAGCTACTATTTTCCAAAACAGGAGACAAGGCACTATCTGTAAGTTAACTTGCCTCACGTCTTGATCTAGTAAGTGGTTGGCTTGGCATGCTTATTCATATATAATTCCAGTATGTGTGCTAAACTCTTTGTTAAAACATCTTTGAAATTTATTGTGAAGTTTTATTGCTATGTGCTTAAAAATATAACTATTATTTTTTGGAACATTTAAGTCAAAATTTTCTGTTAATGCTTTGCATATTCTGTGATATTAATATTGTTACATAGATTTCTTCTTGCTAGTATTTTACATAGCATATTCACTTCCATCACTTTAACCATATAAATAAAGTTTTCTAATTGGTGTCTATCAGCAGAGAGATGAATTTTCTCTTTATCCCAATTTAAGAGTTACTCTTTGTAAATAAAGGTTTTGATTCATTCACATTTATTGTATAATGATTTACTCACAAAGATTCTTTTTTCTTCTACTTTTACAGTTCTTTCTTGCTGTTTCTTTTTCAATTTCTTTCCTTTTTGATTTACACGCATTTTCCTTATTCCATTTTTTCTCTAATTACTTTGAACTGAAATATCCTATATCTAGGAATTGCTTTCAGTATTTATAATTTAAATGTGTTGACTTAAAAAATCAGTCTCTAAAATTCATTAGTATCTATATATTTTCCTTTTCCTTATCTATCCCCATTTCTATCTCCACGCCTATAGTGGTCATCCTGTAGAAGAGACATGGACCTCCTATCCAGAATTCAGTTTGGATATCAAGATCGTTGACACCACTACCCAATAAGATGATGTGAAAAGGCTTGTTACTCACATAATAAGGCTTTCTGGGGGAGAGTAGGGTGTACTCCCAAACTGGTCCAAACTTGACTTGAGAAAGCTGGGAATAGAGATTGACTCAACATTTGTTGTGGTTAAGGGTCGGAACTTGAGTGGGGCTTCTTGCACTCTGACAGAGGTTTGTGTGGTTTGAATTTCCTGCCAGTACTGAAGAAGGGGTATTCTGAGCTTTCTTATCAGCTTGCCAGATGTGAGGCAAGGGAGAAAAGGGAAGTGGTGAGACTGTTAGCAGGCAAATATCAAAAATGGAGTCAGATTCTTTATTACAATAAAGAATCTCTCCCATGTTGAGATCATTTAGAACATTTGATACAAATTATTAATACTTATCTTTTTCCGTGTAACCATCTTCTAATTCAGGTAGGAGCACGATGGGTTTCTTTACTCATTACTGTTTTATTTCTTACTCTTTTTTGAGCTTGTTTTTCATTTTGTTGGAATACATTTTTTCTGAGGTGGTCTGTGAATAACATTACTGAATACACTTTGCTATATACAGATCTCACATACAAAATAAATTTCTCTCCTATATCTTCTGTTAACATCTGGTTTTGCCAGTGGGAACTCAAACTCCAATCTGATTTTGCTTACATTTTTACCCTCCTATATCTCCTCTAGAAGCTTTATTCTTATATTCTAAAGTTTTCCTAGCTTTTTAAAGGTTTTCTTACATTATTGTTATTTATCCTAATTGGCATTCAGTAAAACTTTTAATCTGAAGTCTTATTTAATGTTATTCTTACTGTTCTTGCATTTGCTCTTCTGTATTGATTCTGCTATTCAGTCCATCTATTGACATTTTAATTTTGATACTAATGCTTTTGGTTTTTAGAATTGTTTATTTTCCATGTTTGTAACACATCTTTTGGAATCTCTCTAATGTTATCCAACATATTTGTTTGAAAATATCTTGTGTGTGTGTGTGTGCTTACTTCATTAGTTTTATTTGCTCAAAAACTAGTTCTTCTGTTAATTCATCTTCTCAACAATGTTAAATTTCTTTAAATGTTTGTGGATTTTTGATGGTATGCTCATACTTGTGTTTGAAAGCCCCTTTCTACATCTTTGAAGATTCTGGTTTTGATAGAGAAGCAGATTTTCTATGGTCTTTGGGTACAGGTTGAACATGCTTCCAAATAGCATACACCTATTACTTATGTTTTATGTGTGGAAATTTCCCTACTTCTTGGATTCTTCAGCCACTTGAACCATTTCCCTGTCTCTTTGACTCAAAATCCCATACCACCTGCTTTAGCCTGGAGATAAATACCACTCAGACATATAGCTTAGCTCATGAGGATCAGAGAGAGAGGCCAAAATGCCATCATGTCCCGTATGCAATATTGTTTTTTTCTTTTGTAGTCTGGTTAGGTATATTTGTAAGTACTTAAAAACATTTTCTGGGGTTCTGGACCCAGTCACTTATCATCAATAATCTTCATTGCTCTACATTTCAGCCTTCTCCATCTTGGATTCCCATGTAAGAATTCACTTGAAAAAAAGTAAATTAGTAAATGAGTCCTTAAATATCTCTGCAAACATGACCCTGTTTTCATTAATAATTTCACTCTATGAGCAGCCTGCTGATAACTTGTATTATGCTTTGTACATTACTACATCCTTATTAATGATGATACTAATGCATGTCAAGTCAACAGTATAAGAGGCAGTTATTAAGAAGAAAACTTTCAATTAATAACAGAAGGGGATTTAAGTATACTTAATGATGATGAGTTGTATTTTTTAAAAGAATTTCTTCCCACAATGAAAACTGATATTAGACCTAGTGTTGTACGTGCAAGCTTAGGTGGGTCAGGGCCCTGGTAAACTTGAAAAGATTATGATTGAGTGAGTACAATCTTCTTACAAGAGTTATAGTAAATGCTACATTAGTTTGATCAGGGTTAGCAGATAATCACATGTGGCATCATAGAACCACCGGTGTGGCTAATATGTAGGCCTTCCTGGGCATCTGAGGATCCCTGCTCTCTTCAGTTCTGCAGTATTCTGCAGTGCATTATAAGCAACATTGGACAGGGAGGCGATTTTCTATTATTTGACTGGGGTGGGTGGAATAATTTTAATTGCTAAGAAATTGCATTTTCATTGTAAAGCAATTCAAGTTATAGCAGATTCATAATGCAGCTATTGTAAAAATGACATTTCAGTGACATTTCTGTGAGAAGAACATGGTGATTTTGCAAATGACATGGTGAGGGCATAGCAGTTACGCGAATAACACATTTTCACAATACGTGTGCTGGGAGCATAAATAATGATGATGGCAATAATATTAATAATAATGGCATTCCATGAGAGAAAACCTTTTATCTCTGCAATTCCAAAGTTCTTTAACTCACACCTATCCACTTTACACTCCACTCAAAGAATTGATCTTGACACTTTTTGATGGAAGGGAACTGAGGAACCAAGTGGTTACCCAACTCTTTAGCAAATTAGTTGCAAACATAGATTCAGAATTCCATTTTCTTTTAAAAAGTCTTTGGGGATGACTCACCAGAATTAGTATCACACAGGAACTGGAAATGATATTGTTCTGATTTTATTGTAGATATATTTGCATCAGTTTCTTAGGTGGGTTGTAGTTGGGCAATTAGCATCTTCTCTCTTCATGTGCATAAAAGAATATGTAGCGTTGTTTTATTTCAGGATGAACTGAGTCGCTCATTTCAAATATGTTTATAAAATACTCTAATAAGTTAAGCAGGTAAGCTGCTTTTGTTAGCCCGAAGGCATATTATTCCCACAGTGGATATGTCATCACCATTTTATTTTCACAATGTCATTATCATGTCATTAATACAGAAGTTTCTCATTTTTTTCTTCTACATATATTTTAAGAGAAAAATAAGTCGTGAGCAGCTATCTTGTCAATGATTGAAATAAAGCTTTGAGTGATGCTTTGAGTGATGACTCCCAGCCTGAGTGACCCACATGGTCAGCATTCTGCTTGAGGGTCACCCATATAATTGATTAAACATGCTAAAAGACAGCAAAAAATTTAGCCCTTGACCAACTGCCTTAGCTACATATTTTTGTTAATTTCATCTCGGTGTGTATGAATGAAATGGCTTATTAAGAATTTAGAATCATGTCACTGATACCTTGTATTTAGTTAATACCTTGTATTTACCCCATATTTTATATTTAAGTTGGATTTATTGTATCAGACCTAAGGCAAAGCACATTAAAGCTGAGACTCTCTCCCAGGCTTGAAGGTAGGGCTGTGTAGTGGCGAGAACAACATTCGGAAATTCTAGTTTGGATCCATTTGGAAGATATTTGCCTATCACCAGCTATATACTTAGTGATGCATTCAGTTGGCATTGGAAGCATAATTTGAATGTTATTTTACCTTGATGTTTTTGGTCTTTTGGAAGGGTAGATAGGTTTAGTGAAATTTGTAATAAAAGAATTTAAAAGATTTATTTATTATTTTTTTTTTTTGCTTTTCAAAAAAACTACTTACCCTTTTATAAGACCAATTTTCTTTACTAGGCAAAGAATACATGAATCCAAGTTAATTTCATTACAGATTTGTTGCCACACCAAATACCAGAGAGCTAATGAATTCTTCTGTTTCAGAGGCTATGATTTACATCTTGTTTGGATCACTTGGTCCTGTGATGTCAAGCCTTCAATCAGAATTCTGTGGCTTGACTTCTTCATTTTCACAGCTTGCAGGCAGTATCGCCCACATTCTGCCAACAACAGGGCTCCCCTGCCTCTTGTCAGTGTTCATTCAAATGACTAAGTGGCAAGGTGTATCAATGCATGTTAAAGCTACAATGCAAATTTACACAAAACATTGACACTGTAACATCTGCATAGGAGTCGTCACCATGTCAATAACAATAAGTAATACTGCCATACCTCTTCCATTGCTTCAGCTAAGAAAGATATTGCTAGAGAGCCAATATGGGAAAGATTTGTCTATGTTTGATTCTCTGTTTTTTTTTTTTGTAAAGGTCATTTGCAAAAGAAAAGAAAATATATTTTCAAATATTTAAAGGTAAACACTCAACATGGTGACTAAACCAGATGCAGAGTGGAACTGGAAAAGTCACCCAAAGTGGATGAGAAAAATGATGAAACTAACAACACCAAGTGACACCCCCACCTAATCTCTAGGTTGTCAATATGGTGATTAAAGTGACTGACATAATAACCAAGAAAAATGAAAAGGTCAGCACTCATTGACTACGTCCACTTAGAGATAAAGAAATGAAACAAAACCTGTGTCTTTAGAACAGGTAGAACAGTCAGTCTCTTCAAACAATATGGGGCAAATGGCTGATGAATTGGGTGTCTGACAAAAATCTCCTGAGACCACACATTTGTGCTTATAGAACCTGCAGTGCCATCTTAGGTGTTGCACTGAGAGATTATTCCTCCCTCTACCCCACTCATTCCCCATCAAGGGCTACTTTGGGAAAATTCAGATATTCAACCATCCTTTCTTTTGGAAGATATTCAATAAACTCAAGTTCAGATCTTTCATTCCTAGCTCTGAGCAGTCTTAGAATTTAGTAAAGGTACCTAATAAAGGTACCTAATAAAGGAGAGCACCGAGTGTGAGCCCCCACCCCCATTTTTTAATAGAGCAGCTATTCATTCATAAAAAGGCTTTTACTGCTAAAATCTCTAATTTTACTCTGCACTTCATAGAAAACTAGACAAGCAAGGGGAAGTGGTTTACCCCTTAAGCCCAGGTAATTAATAATATGTGAACTATTTGGTCAGATTAACAATGATTATGGGATAGCATTTGGTGACTGAAGAATAATGAGTTGGATAGTAACAGAAAAGCCACATTTAAAAAATTAATATTTATCTGCTGCTATACTTGCTTTCCTGTTTCTTATGATTTTCTACCAGGAATTCTGGTTAGGTCCTCTCTGCAGATGAGAAGGATTCCATTCTGGTCAACAGATTTCTCAAAATAAGCTATCATTGTGGACAATATAACCATTTTCTGTCCCTTAGGTGTTTCATCTGAAGAGTTCCTTTTGGTGCCAGAAAAAGAATTCTGCCCTTGGCAATATGTTGTTTGTGATCCAGTATACTATGATGCTGATCTCTGACCTTGGCCTTCCAGAGGTCAAGACCACTGGACAAAGACCAGAGGTTCTCATTCTGAGCCCCCAGACCAGTGGATGATGAATCTGTGTCCTACGAAATCACCCACATCTCTTTCTTTGAGTCTAGGTTCCTGATGTATCCATAGGATGCCCCTGCCTTCATTTTGTACAAGCCCCTCCCCTCTGTTGTCTGGCTTCCTTTATTCTTTCAGGGACAACAGCTGCTGCCAACCAGCCCACAGCACCATTCTGAGATGCCTCAGGGAACAGCTGGAACTTTCCCAAGGGCTGAATTTATGCTACTGAGTTTAGTACCAAATATTTCCCACTTCATGGAAAATACAAAAAATATATTAAAGAAATACCATTTTACAATCAGAAGTTCCAAAATTGACCAAATATTGTTGTGAGGATACTTGCTCTATTTATTTCCAGTCTATTAAATCAATTTGTGGGGGTGAGTATTTTCTATATTAATGTATCATACTTTTCTAAAGCTCAAATTGAGGTCACAGATTAGATTCACTCACTGAAAAATAAATGCAGCTTTCTCGTGGAGGAAGAGGAAATATTCTTGCTGCTTTTTAGGTTCTGAATTCTTTTTCTTCCCTCTTCCTTCCCCTCCCCTTCATTTCTCTTCCTCTCACCTTTTAAAGCTCAGATTCAGAGTGGGGGTTTAAATAAAGGTTCTATGCCTTTAAAATCAGTAAAGCAAATGGTTTCTAATCACCCAACAGGATCTTGGTCCATCATAACATTTAATCTGTATTGTATCTCACTTCCTAATCGTTACTTCCATTCCAATTATAAGCAGAGAGGGTGGGTGAGTGAAACATTTCAGATAAGTGCCAATAAAACAAGTTTTCCTTACAGCTGGCTAGCCCCAAACACAGGCTCCCAGTGCCTTATGGCCGTATTCAATCAGATGATCCCATAAACTAAAAATAATCACCCCTAATACTAATACCTCTTCTCCTTCATTGTTGCTGGTCGCTATGGTGCCGCATTCGACTGTGAAGAATTCACCGCCATTATTACCCTCAGTGTCTCTCTCTCTGAAATGTGATCTAATTGCAGAATCCACACCTGTTCCACAGTTCAATAGAATTCAGCTTTGATGGAGGCAGACTTTCAAATATCACACACACACACACACACACACACACACGCACACACGCACATATGCACATGCACACTTGCACCCACATGCATAGACAATTACCCAGGAGTTCAGTTGGGGTCAAAAATAAATAAATTAATAAAGAGGGTGAGTTTATCAGAAAATAATATTATGGAGAGGAGGAGGGGAAAAAAGGCTGTGTTTTGTGGTCACTGGAAGATTGCTGATGGGTGCATAAATAAGGCATGCTGGAACATCTGTTCTTTGTTGTGCATTCAGCTTTTTAATGTGTTCAAAGAGCAGCTCTGACGCATCGCTGACTACCACTCCCCATCCGAGCAACATTTTACCAGAAAATAATAAACCTTCCTGGTGGGGTGCAGGGAGCCAAGGCATTCGGGCAATGTCATTAATTTGGAAATATCTCTTTTTCTGGGATTTTAAAATCTCTCTCCCTTTGAACATTGCACAAATTTGGGACCCAGCCTAGCATCCCTATCAGCTTAAACATTAAATCAGTCTGAATATCTATTCAACCTTTTTTTTTTTTTTCTCGGTAACTTAGTGAAAGAAGAGACGGGGGAATGGAGACAAAGTTTATACACATCTTTTTTGCCTGCTTTTAATTCTATTAATGTGAGATCCTATCTATTGGGATTATTTTTAACATGTTCCAGTATTTATTTGTACTGATAAAATTCAGAGGCAGCTGAGGCCCCTGACAGTTGAACAATATTGGCTGGTTATTTTGATACAGTGTGGTAGGCAGCAAAAGATTAAAAAACGGAGCATCCTAAACTGAGGAAAACCAGCTTGAATTCTAAAATAAAATTTTAGCAGCATGGATTTCTCTTGCCATAGGCTATGAGGCTACTATGAATTTCAGATGCATTTCCTGAGCTGTCAATGAGGTGGAAAGATGAGATTGGCATTAGGAAGATTTGTTGCGGCTCCATTCAGTGTAATTGCAAGTGAAGGTATAGCGACATTAAACCACCACCCAAGAAGAGCTGTTTATGTACATACAGTATAGAAACAGTTCGCCAGACAACCCTAGAACCAGGATGGGAATTTCTTTATGTCACTTTATTTGGCTGTTACATCTCCCCTTTTTTTTAGGTCACAGCTCAGAAGCACTTGCAATACCAATTAACTGCTGGAGGTTGCTTCCATAATGAGCTTGACTAAATCTTGTGAAAGGGAGACAGGACCTTCTGGGTACAGGGCTGTTATTTAAACACTCTCATTCCAATATTCTCGATTTATAATCTTGGTGTCTAGACTATGGTCTTCATATTCTTATCTCAGTAAGCCCTTCTACACAGGGTAGTTACTATTGGCTCTATATCAAGGTGTGTGGGTCACCATTGGACTCTGCCACTCGGGGGGTATTTTGGGTAGAGTGGGTCATCCAGAGCTTGAGTCGGTGATATCAGCAGAGAGATGTTTGTGCATGACTTAAAAAAAAAAATCCATCCTTTTATTGGGTTTGCATGGTCTTTCCTTTGATAATTTGGGGGTTAAGGAGATACAGTTTTACCAGGTTCAGATTACAAGATAATATAATTTAAAGATAATGGATTTCTCAAAGATTGAACACAATTATGTTATATTTGAATGTATCTTTGCTGCTTACAAATACTGAAATGGTCAATCAAAGAGACCATCTCAAGGGAGTGTGTGGAAGTAAATGATGATTTGTGGACAGCAGTCCAAAGTGAAGAAATTTTAATTAACTTAAATTTGGAAGGTATATTTTGTGGTTGTGTGCTCAGATTATTGCATTTTTCTATTATGCGATTTCCATGTGTTTCAAAGCTCAACTTTAGATTCTTTTCTGGTCAAATTTCCAAAGAAAAAAATTGCCATTATGACATTATGACAAAGCTTTGTGATTCTGATATTGAATGTGCTAATGAAAAATCAGTCTCTTGTCTTTCTACAATCTTCCGAAGATGCCTCTTTGTAGTGATGCTGTGATGCAGAGCCTTTTTTCCCTTTAGTACTGAGGGGTTACCATCAAGTGTTTGGAGGTGTCATCTACTCACAGTCCTCAATTAGCCACCCTCTATGGGAATTGTGCTCAGTTGAAGAGATTCCTTGACCAAGATATTGCCACATTTTGGGGGGCAGCCTCAATCTGATGAGTGGCCAAAGTAGGAGTATAAAACTTGGGCCCCTTCATTCCAATCAAGGCAATTTGGAAGCACCATCCCAACATAAGCTCCACATAGAGTTGGTTGATGCCCACTCTGACCAGTCATACTTTACTTCTCTTCCACAATGTATTGATCCTGAGATCATTCCTTAACAAACTTTTGGCATGCCAATCACTGTTTCAGAACTGCTTTCAATGGAAAGGGACTCCACCTACAACACTTTCATCCTTTTTTCAAAAACTTTGAAATCATCAACTTTGATGAGTACAGTAAACTTTCACTATCTGAAATTTTGTGTACAAACTGTATTTGTTATTATCTTATTTACTACTTGCATAAGTTTGTTTTCATTGTTCAAGATAAATTTTTCAATCTGCAAAATTATTTGGATACCTTAAATTGGGGAGAAATGAATGTTTCACTTTCCCCATTAAAATTATTAACAGCATTGCTCTATTTAAATGCCATCCACAGCAGCAAGGCTTTGGGAAAAGTTGAAGTTGGTTAGTGAAGAAGAGTTGTTCTTAGAGATTGCACCAGGGAGAGTGCTTATCTCCTTGTAACAGAAGATCCAACCCAAAGTGGGGGCGAGGCACAATAGACTATGGTGGAGGACTGTTGGTGCCTGGGTGGTGTTTCTGGTGTGGCGCCATGCATCTGAGGAGGTGAGGTTCTGAATCCCATACAGTGTTGTAAAACCGATGTAACCTCAATTTTCATAAAAGAGAAAAATACTAAAAAAAAAAAAAAAAAAACACAACCAAGTGACATTAAGAATAAAGAAAACATATTCTCTCAATAAGTAACAAATCCAGAGGTAGGAAAGTTTCAGGTTGGATAATTCAGTGGCTCAATAACATCAACAAGAACCCAGAATTTTTTATCTTTCTGTGCCTTCATCCTCAGTTTATTGGTCACACTGTATATGGTGACAAGGTGGTTGCCTCCATGAAAGATAGCAATTGAAAGGCCAGGAAAGGGGAAGAGAACATGCATAGCCCATATCCCCAAATTTCTCTGCAGATACATAGTGGTTTCTGTTATATTTTACTATGCAACCATACACCTCAAACCCAGTGTCTTAAAAAAATACTTCTCACTTAGTGAGTTGGTGTACTGGATAGTTTTGTCTGGGTTTATTCTTTGTATTACATCAGTTGGAGGGTTGGAAGATCCAACATGGCTTTGGTCAGTTATGCGAGCTGCTTCCTAGGAAGCCTCAACATCTATATAGTGCCTTATCATCCAGTCAGGGCAGACAGGGCTCTGTCAGAACACAGCAGGTATGGGTTCCCAAGAGGGCAAAAATGGAAGTTGCAAGGCCTGTTAAAATCACATCTCAGAAGTCACATAAGATTATATTAGTTGCATTCCATTGACCAGAGCAAGCCATAATGCTAGCCTACATTCAACGGGAGTGGATGGCTATCACTTCTAGATGAAAGGACCTAATTGTGACCAAGTGACTAAGCTTTGGCTAATGGTATATAAGCAATGTAAGTATAAGCAATAAGTATGTGTAGCTTCCCAGATGTGTTCTTAAAGAAGGCAGCCTTGTCATTCCTTCCCATTTGTTCTTCCAGCTGTCTGGAGCATGAACATTATGGCTGGGCTCCAAGAGCCCTCTGAAACCATATTGATGAGATTAAGATGCAAAGAACCCTGGTTTTTGGTAAATTAGTAGAACTGCTATCCCAACCCTTCACATCATCCTCATAAGAAAATAAAACTTTGTGTGCCCAAGGCCCCATTAATTTGAGTTTTCTACCACAGGTTGCCAATTTTAAACCCAATTAAGAGAACATTCTTCTTATATTTTCAGTCTTTCTGTGTTATCTTAGTTGTATCTCATGTGTTTCAATTTTATTCCATTTTTGCCTTAGATTCTATCCACATTTAAATTTAGTTAATTTTCCTTTTCTTAAAATCTCATTTTATGGTCTTCATATAGTTAAATCTCTGTTATTTGGCAGATTTTTCTCTTTCATAGTTAGGAGATATCTTTTACCAGGAACCTGTCAATTTGATCAAATATCTTTTTAGGGCATATGAAAAATTTTTTTCTCTTTGACCTATTTGTCATTATGTATCACATTAATGCAACTACTCATTGAATTATCTTTGTACTTCTAAAGTAACCTTTATTTGTTTATAAAATATTATTCTTTCAGTTAATTGTTGTACATTTTAGGTGGTATTTTTATTGGGGACATTATCATAGTCCAGTCATTGGTGAAGGTGAGCTATTTTTGTGTTAAAAATCTATCAAGTTCTATCAAGTTCTAATTTTGCTGCTTTAAAATTAATTTGGAAAATTTTCTTTCTTTTTTTTTTAATGTTCTGGAACATTTATACAATCTAGGAATTATCATTTACTTGGAAACTTGGAAAGAATTGCCTATGTTATTAGTAGGGCCTGAAAATTTTTACGTAAGAGATTTTGGGGGTGAGTTTTTTTCGATGTGTTTTTTTAATCTGTTGAAATTTACTACTACATATCACTAATAATTCCTTCACTCCATTTTTAAATTGGAAAAATGTTAAATCTGATTGAATTTGACTTGACACTTGATAATGACACTGGCAATTGTCAGAGGATTTCTTCATCCTGGTAAAAACTTGATGTGCTACTAAAGGTTATAATAATATCCATTAATTTTAATTTGTGGTTTGGTCTACTAACACAGAAAATGATTTTGAATGTGTTCATGTTTATCTTAAGTGGATCTCAGGTAAAGATTTTATCTAGTTAAATTCTATTGAAAATCATTGATTAGGTGTAGAGTTCACAAAATTTAAGCCAACAGATTTGAGTTGAAGGCCCACCTTCAAATTTAGTAATAAAACAAACTGTATCCTGGAAAACTAGAGTCAGAAATTTGTATTTATTTTTGAAGTAAGACAAGTCAAATTGAATTTCTTATTCCCAAAGTTATTTGGAGGGTGGGGAAGAGTGATGATATTTTAATGGTCTATTCAAATAAAACTTGATACTGTTTGTTTTGTCTGCTAAAGACTCAGAAACTATATGTTTGTTTTTTTTTTAATTCAACTACCATTGGTTTACACCCTTGTCTGTGTTTTGGAGGTTTAGGATATCCCCTTTAGGTATAGTCAGGGGAGGACCCCCAAAGCACCTGTAGTGCTCCACATTGTTCGTTGTGCTCTCTCCTCACCCTGTTTCCATCCCTCTGCCTTGGTTTATGAAGGCAGTTATTCAGAAGAAAACTTTCAGTTAATACCAGAAGGGGATTTAAGTGGACTTAATGATAATGACTTTATAAAAAGAATTAATCCTTTCAGTTTTTCCTAACTTCTCTATCATAGTGCCTTTAATGCATACATGTCATCTAGTCACTGTTCAGGGACTATTGTTTTATGAAGAATTTGGTTGTAAATATGAGGAGAAGGAGTTCCCTGTGCTTACACTCTTCTACCACTTCCTGGACTCCTTTAGCTTTTAAAGGTTGGAAATGAGCTGAAATGTACCAATCAAGGTATATGTTTGATGAAAAATAATAGCTGCCATCAGAACTGGTGGGCAATGACATGGCACTTTACCCTTACCTACTCAATTAGAGATCAGGTGTATCACCAGATTCAAAACATAAAACTAACACAGAGACAAAACCTCATCCAAAAGAGTAAACTTATCAACAGCTGCCCCAGTAACCATGCTGGTGAGTTAAGTATGATATTAATAGACTTTCTAACTCTTGAGGAAAAAAAAAATACATGCACTGAAGAAAAATCTCTAACTTGATTCGAAATTCTTCAGTGAGAAAAGTATTGGTCATTTGTGATGAAAGATTAAGTTGATTTACAATTTTAAAAGTGTATAAGTGTGTTATATAAAGCATTAGCCATCTGAGATGCTAAGAAAGAATTCTATGTTTAGGCTATAATTCTTTCTATAGCTCCATCATGAAAATTCAAAAGTCATTTAAAATTCTCCAAGAAGTCCCACTATAGCTTTTGACTTAACCCAATCTTCCCCCCTACTTGCTATCATCCATTATTTAATTCACTATTTATTGCGTGGTAACTGGGTGCCTGGCACTATGTAAAGTTTAGAGCAACCACATGATCCTTGGTTTCATGGAACTTACATTCTAATAGATGAGGCTGGGAATAACTAAGTTAAGCATTGAATTTAAAATAAATTTACATGAAATAAGTACGGAGTTGTCATATGCTTAGGAAGGATTGACCAGGTGCTTGATAAAGTCACAACTTACTAAGAATGAGTGGTCAGAAACATCCTTCTGAATTGGTGACATGTAAATGGGAAATGTGTTCTTTTTTAAAAAAAGATGTTATTTATTTTTGTGTAGAAGAGCTGGGGTATAGGCCAGAGGTGGGGGGTGGTAAGAGGATTCACCAGGGGCAGAGTGTGGAGCAGAACAGGCAGATCTATTGAAATACACTGCTAAGGGGAGCAGCGTGCAGGATAGAAGAGGTCTGCTGCGCCATGTGGGTTAGTTCCCTGGCCAGGGATTGAACTCAGGCTTTTATGGTCATAGCTCAAAGACTTAGCTCCTAGGCCACCAGGGAGTCCACCAGGAAATATATTCTTTGACTTAATAGCAAGGCTGTGCTGAGGGAGAGAAGAGCACACGGTTAAGTTGGGGATGTGCAGAGAGAACAGAACAGTGGAGCTTTGTTGGCCATGATTAGAGTTTGGATTTTATTCTATGATCGATAAGAAGCAACTGGAGAATATTAGCAAGTAAATGATATGGTCTGCTTTACATTTCAGTGTAGTATATTGCATTTAATAATGGCTCCCAGGTTTCTTTGGAACTTTATATTCAGAACAAATATAAAGATGGAGAATCTCTACTTTAAGAGAGATTCAGGAAGATGACCAAGCTTTAAACAAAAGGTCCATCTCAATTTTAGGAAATAATTGATTGGTGAATAGCTACTAAGTCAGTGATGTGTGATTGCTCTTCTGGCACTCAAGTCTTTGTTTAGTTCTTTGTTGGTAATTGAAAATATAATCATTCCCTCATGCAAAGCTGTTTTCACAAACTTGCTGTAACTCTTTCTGTATTTTGGGGCCTCAAAAGAGGAAAAAAAAGTGATGAAACTGATGAAGAGAGAATGGGGAAATAAATGGAGTAATTATGAGCTAGAGTAACAAATACTACTTAGGCATATACCAATTATTTCTGCAAAATCCACAATTTATGGAAAGAAATCTCAATGTTTACATATTGATCAGCTTTTATTCATACCAGAAGAGAATACTTTGTAATAAAGATTCTCACTGATTTGGAGAAAAGTGTATTTCACTAAAGTGTTAGATTACTGCTTCATCTCATCATCTCTTATTTTTACCATCACAACAAAAACAGCTTATGTGAAGAAAATATTGTACTGTATAAATCTCTTCATGAATGAATGAGCCTAAAATGGGGAGAATTGTCCAGGTTCTGTTTACTATCAGGCTGTTCATGTTAATGTATTATCTGAAATGAAAGTGGATTTGGGTAACTCTCACAGCAGAGTCACTGACAAGGATTTATATGGTGTCACCACAATGGGTTGACATTTCTTTGAATATGACAGTGACTAATGCTGTCCCTTCCCTAGGGGAAGCATTTTTTATCTTATCTATGTTTTATGGAAGGTGATATTTGGTTCAGAAAATTATAGAAGTGGGAAAAAATGTAGAAATCATTTAATCTATTTCCTTTTTCTTGTGAATGAGAAAACTTTAGCCAGGGAGATTAAATGAGACACACTGAGCTAATGTCAAAGGATTTTCTAGAACTCAAGTCTCCTAATTCCAATCTAGCATCTTTTCCATTGAAATATGCTGTAGAGCATAATACCAGTTAGTTTTCTCTATAAGCCTAAAGAGGCATTACAACATCGCCCTCTGAAATAGTCACATGGCGGTAAAATATGATGGCGTGTTCAAGGACTTGCAAGTGAAACATACGACAATTTTATTTTCAAAATGGGAAAGGAATTCAGCTTTCCATTTTTGTCCTATTAGGGACAATGTTTGGTGACATTTCTTATTGTCACCACTTGGGTTCTGGTGCTGCTGGCATACAGTGGGTGGAGGTCAGGGCTGCTGCTGTGCATGCCGCAGTGATCAAAGCAGCCTTACAGCAAAGGCTTACCCAACCCAAATGCCAATACCTCCCAGGGTGCAAAACCCTACCTTAGATTAAGCACAGTCACATAATGTGACCTAATTTAAGTTCTATTCCTTATGGTTTCATTCTCACATACTGTTTTGTGTTTCTAGCCCAATGGAAGATGATTAGGAAGAGACAGTATAGGGAATGTGCTCTCTCTTGGATCACCCTTCCTTGAGCGGTAGATCATTAAGGAGCAAAAAAGGCCCCGGTGTCAGAAAGTAACTAGCTGCAGAGAGCTTGGTGGCGACTGCACCGTTTACTTCCTTCTTGTAGCTGGGCCCAAGCTCACCTTTCTCTATAGTAACTAGGAGTCTGCAAGCTACATTTCCCAGGTTCCCTTGCGGGATAAATTATGCCCAGGAGAGGCACTGGCAGGAGACTGTAAGGTGAATAAATCAGAGAAAGATTCCTTCCTATCTCCAGCTCTTACTGCCTCTCTCTAGCAGTGGAAGAACATCCAGCCTCCAGGGTAGATGCAGCCTGTGACACTCCCTGCTAGACTCTGTGCCTCGTTCCATGGCTGCACCCTTTGTGATAAGAGCAGCAGCTGCACCTCACCCCAGGGACCAGGTCACCAGCCCTGCGGTAACCCCATCTCTGAGCCCTAAGGGACCCTTCCTTTCAACAACTTGTTTTGCTGAGCACAAATTTTCCTCTTGGTTTCCTCAACCCTCACAGTAATAGCTACTTCCTATAGTGACAGTTATTTTCAGGGCTTCTTTTTGCTCTTTCAGTCTTCAACAAACAATTTCTTGTTAAGATACAATCCCCTCTGTTTAGATACCCTACATGGAACCTGTTTTCCCGAAGGACTATTCACAGATAGAACCATGATAGAGCACATAGTTATGGGCAAAAGCTAGCAGAGTAGAATAAAAGCCACCAAGTGGTTTGCTTGTAGGACACTTATGAAGCCCCTCCCCCTTCTTTTCTTCCAAACATATCTGGTGACACTGGAATGTCAAGAGGCTACCATTTACATTGCTTTAGTAACATACAGAAGTGCTTGTTCCTGTGTATAGAGGAGGAACTCTACCTGCAAAGGTAGGCAAGATATCTGTACACTGAGATGAGCAGGAGAAGTCCTCTCATTTTCCTTAGCTCACACAGCCTCTGTATTGGTAGCCACTGTAGCCCCCATGACAGAAGCTTCCTGACAAGAGGTGAAAGAAATGGAGAGTTTAATTGCTCTGGAAAGGCATAGAATGGAGATAATACTGCCCTGTGATCATTCTGGTGGGTAAAGGGGCTGCGATTATTCAGTCAGTTCACCAGGACTACCAAGTTTGCCCAGATAAGGGTAACCGAGCGATGAATGGTCCTAGCTAACCAATAACTCTAGATGTTAGTAATTGTCTGACACATTCCAGTTTCAGAAATGTAATGGTTTGACATGGACATGATTAAATACTGAAATCCAGAACCCAGAGACACAAATGGTAACCAAGGAAGTTAATACAAATAGAGTAGATATAAACAGTAAGGCAATATACAACAAGAATAAGCACTTAAAGATTGGAGACATTTTTTCCACTGTGGTATCAGGATTTGATAAAAATTTAGTCCATAGCAAGTTCCTCATGACATCTTCAGATTCCATCAAATATCAATATCTCATTGGCATGTGATAAACTTAACTTTTAACATCATTGACAACATCCCTTTATAGGTTGTGTTTGGCACTCACTCTTACTTAGGAATAGAGATACATTGGAAAATCAATGATTTATGCCCAGGCAAGGGTCCCTATATGATTACTTTGGTTTCCAGTAACACCACATATTCTCTTTATGTCCTGTCTTATCATGCTTAATATGAGTGTCTGCAATTTTTAGAGTGAAGAAATCATCCCTTTTATGAGTGTTTGAGGGCCACGTAAGGGTTCCTCTTCCCTTTTTCCCACAGTTGGCTGTGACATTACTTGGACATAGGCTTAGAACCTTATGGTCTATTCAAAGAACCATGGGGCAGAGGAAAAGTTAAGATGTGGCTCAAGGTCTGTGTAACAGATAGTAGAGCTGGCACACCTGACACACCTGTAATAATGGGCCCTGCAAAGTTAGGTGGTCATTGAAAACTGGTATCCTGGTCTTCAAAGAACTTACAGATTTCGATGGGAGCTGAGATTATAGGACTATAAAGTGGTGATAAATGCTGGCATAGGGATGTATGTGCTGGGTCATAAGGGAGGTTAGAGGAATGATATACTAAATGTTTCTGGGAAACAGGTACAAAATATAAAATATATGTGATGTCTGGTTTGAGTCTTGATAAATATGTGTATTTCCTAAGAAGACAAACTTGCAATGAAAGAAGGATAAATTCTAGAATACAGAATGGCATGTTCAAAGGTGAGAGACAATGTATTGTCATTCTGGTATTTCAGGAAGTTCAATATGAATCGTAAGGACTGTGAATTTTATCTTGATGATTATAGGATTCTAAGAAGGAAATGACTTGATCATGTTTATATTCGATCATATTTTACATACTTATGTTAACATAGCAACTCTTTTAGATTTATGGACAAGGTAGAAACCCCAATGGGATGTCCCAAAATTAATTTAAGCAAGGAGGATTGGGGACTTAACTGAGCAAGGAAACCCCCAAATGGAGAAATAGTGGAAAATGCAGAATTTGGTGACTGGCTAAGGTCTTGGGAGAAAAGAGGATGATTTTGTGGGTGGTATCCCTAACCCCAATTTAGGAATAAAAGAGGATAAAGGAGAAATAAAGTCTTTGAGGTGCCTGTGGATAATTTTCCTATGACTGTCCTGTCTCAGTGAGCAGTGTAATTTTAGAGCATAAGAGAAAGGGCCAGGTTCTGGACAGTGATTTGGAAGCCATCAGCATTCAGTTGTTATTTCAAACTTTGGACATGAATGAAACTGTTTCATAAATTAGAAAAAGTAATAAACTGAGACCTGAGGATGGAGTGCTGGGATGTTTTACCCTGTAATGTAGGCTAAAGAGAAAAGAGAAAACTGGGATGTGACTGGGTAAAGAAAGATGAGTGAGTCAGAGGAGGACAGAGAGTAAGAAGTAAGGTGGGATACCATTTTACAAAGGAAACAGCCAGCATTGATACAAGTGGCAGAAAGTGGAAATGGAACAGCAGGATCATTCCTGTGGTCTCCCAACTGTTTCAGGAGTCTTAGTGAGTTTGTTATGTGGATGAAGGAACAAAAAGGAAGCAGAAAAAAAAAAATGAACACAAACAAGTCTCCCATAACAATGGAAGGGAAAGTTTGACAGTGAGAAGAAAGATAAGGAGTAGTTAGAAAAAATAATGAGCGGTCAGTGTGATAATAAGAAGAGATGGGAGATGCTTAAACATGTTTATATGCTGAAATGCCAGAACACAGACAGGGAAAATCATGGGAGGAAAGGAGTGGAATGGAATCTCACGGACACAGGGAGGTAGCCAATCTGGAAGAAAAATGTCTTTGATTCGGAGATGGGAGGGAAGAATAAGTTTAGGATGTAAATGATATGAGTATCAATTCATCAAATAGACCAACAGGGAGAAGGTATGGCATGATGGCAGGGAATTCATACATTGCCAAGACACATGATGAAGGTGGGAAATCTATTCTGGGGGGGGAATCTCTAGCTAGGGAAGGTTTTTGAAATTCTGATTAAAAACATATCTACAGAGGGTGAGAGATCTGTGAGCAGTGATTCTGATACTTTCTGGTTGAGTGACCTTAAATTATTGAAATGCTTTTCTAGACTTCAGTTCCTTCATTTGTAAATTGGGGGATTATGGTAGTACCTATGTTATATACCATTTGGTGAAAATTAACAAAAAACAAAATAGTGCATGTAAAGTTTCTGGCATCTCATAGGTACTCATATATAATTGGGCTGAAAAAAAAAAGTGAGAACAAAGATAGAACACCAGGTATGTGAGTGGACCTTGCCAGCTTGGAAACAGGAAAGAAAATAGTTGATATAAATTGAAAAATTTGGTGACAACCCAACTGAGTGGGATTGGCAGCAAAACCTCTACTGAGGTCCGCATGGGAAACCAACAGTTATGGCCGGCCCTTAGATAACAGACCTGCATTGGCACCCCAAATCTAAGACCTAACAGAGAGAATGCATAGACTCTGAGACACATTCTGCTTATTTAGATATTCCTGTCTTATTTCTACTTGATGGTGGCGTCTTAAGCACAGGAGCCTTCCAAATTCTAACTAAACTGTCAGAGGAAACACAAGAATTGGAAAATTTTACATCACTGATGGAAGTTAGAGAAGAACACTTTTCACACACAGAAGTGTCAGATAAGTTTTTGCAAGTTAGATCATATTTGTGAAAAAATAGGGTTCACTTATAGAGAATGTAATCTGACCTTGAGAGGGAAAATGTGTAGGAGATCCTGAAGACATTTTAATAACACTCTAACAGGAACTAGCAGGGAGTTTCCCCTGCTGAGGCAGCCTCGACTTGGGGCCAGATACTCGTGATTACACCATATAACTAGCAGTTGGGTAACAGAACTGGGTGATACTCCATAAAGTCAATGGTTCTTTTTGAAACCTATGTTGTGATAGTAGAAAGAATGAGGTCAGGCCATTCCTGGCCTGTCCCCCATACAATGACTTTGCCATCACATAGAAAACTAAAAACAGAAGAAAAAAATCACATAAAACCAGGCAGAATTCCCCATCAGTACGTTTAAGTTATGAGTTGATAAAAGAGCATCAGATCTAACAGAGGATTAGAACAAAAACCAAGTATAATATGATGGGAGAAATCTATTCACTCTGTTTTGCAGAGAAATATCAGGCCAACTGAAATAGTGATCATTCAAGGATGAATAAACAGGCAAAATAAAACCTCATTATGAGGCATATGAAAAATTTTGTAACTTTAAGAAATGAAAAATATGGCACTCAAGAGAGAGAGGAAGAACATAGTTTTGAAAAAGATTTACAACAGGAAGTGGGAATAAATTTTAAACAGCATATGCCTTGTGATCTAAATAACATTCAAGGACCCCATGAAGCAGGAGTTGAAAAATGAGGGAAGAAAACATATTGAGGTGAGACTGAAACTGGTTTAGAAACTAGAAACTGGTTGAGAGAACAAGATTTGGGGGTATGGAGGGGAGTTATAAAACTGAATAGGAAATATCAAAATTGAAACTACAAAGAAACCAGTTCTTATGGAAGTTAGGAATTTAAATTTTTTGAGAAAAATTTTGGAAGATAGGAAAAAACAAAATAGAACAAACATAACCAATAAAAAAAGTTAGTTACAAGGGGGAAAAATCAGAAGTGAATAGAGTAATGCCTTCAGAGGTACAACTGTGGGAAAGGCTAAGCTCTAAGAATGATAAATCTAGATATGTTATCATTCACACTTGAGTCAAAAAAACATTCCTATACCAGATGATTTCATGCATATATAGAATATAAAGGAACAGAAAAAACCAAATAAGAAAACAAATCCTTGAAATGTGACTGCAGAATTTCAGCTATCAGAGGAGAAGAATCGGAGGCAAGGAACAAAGTGGGGAAGGAGCTCAGGGGACAATGTCGGAGGATTATGGGAGCTTGGCGGTGGGTGTGGTGTAGTTACAGACATCTGAAGAGGTGTAAACCTATACCCCTCAACCCATATAGAGTTGTAAACCAACGTTACCTCAATGTAAAGAAGCAATTTAATGAAAAAATACATTGGAATTCTGTTGGAACCTCATAACTAACATATAAAGACAAACATGTGATCCTAAAACTGTTATCATTATCGGATTAAAGAGCATATACAATGATTTTTTTAAAAAGCATTCTCTGATCCAAAATGTAAAAAATTAAATCAATAAGGTTCTCTTTATGAAAAAAAATCAAGTTTTCAAGACCACAATGAAATGGACCCAGTTTTTAAAACCTCGTGGAAAGGAAGGTGTATTTTTTTAGAAGGCCGACAGTTAGTACTGAAATACTTAACATGGGATCAAGTCTACAGTGTTGCAGGTATACTGTAGCTACAATAGAAACTGCAAACTTACTTAACATGGGATCAAGTCTAGATTGTTGCAGATATACTGTAGCTACAATAGAAACTGCAAACTCATCAATAACTCTTAAAATGCAGATATAGCACATGATTAATATTTAGCAAATAAGAAGTTGGCTTTAAATTCCCAGGCAGTGGAGAAGATGTTAGAAGAAGAAATGGCAATTGTGTCTAGGAAGGAGGTGATAGACACTGTTCCTATCCCTTTGATGTAGACAGAAAAACAGAGTTGTTTATTGTTGTTAAAGGTAACCTTTAACAAAATTAAACATAGGCTGTATGCTTTTACATTGGAAGAGAGTTGAGGGAGAAGAGAATATGTATGTTAGAGGCAAGCATCAACATCAAAGGAAATAGAAAGGAAACTTAAACACAATGAAATATGAATCAATTTGAGTAAGAACAAACATGAAATTTATGACAAACATCATGACTTTGTGATATTAAAGATTAGGTCATAGTTAGCAGTAGTTGTCTACCAAAGATACCCAAGAAAATGTAACTCAGGAAAATCTAAAGATTATATGTAGTTAAGAACTACTCTCCCCACCAAGTAGTCGGAATTGCAATTATATAAGTTCAAGTAGATTTTCATGGGAAAAAAAATTAAATGTTTCATAAATAGTTTTTTTTTCACTGTTGGTTAGAGGAGCCCAAATAAAAATGTATCAGGATTCAACTTTCATGTGCCAGAAGCAGAGTATATAATAACCAAAACCAAGAAATGTTAAAAGTGCTAGAAAGAGGAAACTGAAATGGATGCATTATAAGAAAAAGAATATTTTTATGCCCTTCAAGTTAAAGTAGGAAATAAACAAGGAAACAGAGGATTTCATATACAGTTAACTGAGTTGATTTAAAAATATACACTGGAAATGTAATAACTGCAAATAGAAGACATATTCCTCTTAAATGCTTGGGAAACACTAAATAATTTTATATATCGGATCACAAAGAAAACATCAAAAATTTTTCAAAAAGCAAATCTGTTTAGATCATATTCTTTGATCAAAATGCAACAAAATTAATAATTAGACAGCAATATTAAAAAAACACACACACTTTTCCCAAGTTCTTGATGGTGACATTGCAAAACAATATTATTCTTTGTAACTCTTGGTCAAATAGGAGGTTCAAGAGTAATTACAAAATACTTGGAAAATTATAATTATAAGAACTACATATTCAAAACTATGGTATTTTCAAAGCTATAATTGGGCAAATTCACAAACATACTTTTACTATTTTTAAATAATAAACAAAACAAATGAATTCAGCCATTAACTTAGAAGCTAAGAACAAAGCAAGTCTAAGGGGGGAAAAGAAGAAATTATTGCAGATGAAAGCAGGAATTAGAATTTAGTAAACAAAAAGGTGTAGAGTAAATAAATCTTAGAGTGGTTCTCTTTTTGAAAAAGCAAACAAGTACAAAAAAAGGAATAAACTATACAAACCTCTGTTCTAATCAAGGAAAAAATAAGACAAGACAAAAATTAGAGATAAGGAGGTGTCATCTTAGGTACAAAAACATTTGAAAATCTTGATATAATGAATCATTCATAACAAATATGAATAATAAGTGCTAAAGAAGCAGAGGCATTCTTTAAAAGAAATAAAAAAAATAAATGTTAAAATTTACCTATTCAGAGGATTTTAAGAAAATTATTCAAATTTTAAAGAACAGAATTTTTCTTATTTTGCCAGTTTTTCAAGGGAATTAAATGTTAGAAAAAGATCCCAATTCAAATACTAGCATAATTCTAACACCAAAAGATGCTAAAACTAACAACGAAGAGAAATGCCAAAGTAATCTCACAAATATTTACTTGTAGATGCCACAATCTAAAATGCAATATTTAACTTATCCAACTGTTTATAAAATAATGAAAAGAAACCCCTGGCATGTTTTGTTTCAACAATGTAAAGATAATTCAATATTATGAATTCATTAATATGATTTTCACATCAATATGTCAAAGAAGAATAATGGAGTAATTATCCCAAAATATACCAAAAGATAGTTTGAAATAATGCAGCATTCATTTTTAGTGAAAGTACTGGATAAGTACTTTCAGGAAAAAAGTCTTCTTTCTCAAGTTGGTACAGATTATTTATCTCAGTATGTGATACCTAGTAATAAAATTGTAGGAACATTCATGTTAAAGGAAGAAAAAAAGATACAAGGATTTTCTTTGTTGTAAATACTCTTCAACATTCTTCAGTTTCTAGCTCATTAAATAAAATCATGCAGAGGAGAAAGTTTTTTTCTTGAAGTGAAAGAGGGAAATATTATTTATTGACATAATTATCTATCCAGAAATTTGAAAAATATGGGGTCAAAGTTGAAAAACTAATGGCCATTTTTTTTATATTTACATGGAGTATTTATTTAACTCATACATTTCTTATGATCATAAGAATTCTAAATTAGAAAGACCTAGAAATGTCTTTCTTATTTTTAAAAAATTTTTGATTGAGTTAATAGTCATTTACATATCTTTTCCCATTATGAAGTGTTGGATCCCCCCTTCAGGCGTTGTTGCCATAGTGTTTCATGTGAGTGACCAATCATAAACCAAATATACAAAAATCAGTCCGTTTTATATACACAAACAATAACTAATTAGAAGAAATAATTTAAATATCCCATTCATAATGAATGAATAAATTATCTAGGAATTTATTTACTAAGACACATTTAAGGCCCCACAGGAAGAACAGTACAAGATTTATTATGGATTTAAAAGAAGTCTTGAATAAATAGAGAAAAACACTATTTTGATCTGGTTTATTTACTGAGACTGTCCAAAGCTGTAGTTTTGAATGGAGCAATATAATTTAATTCCACTCTTGAACATAGATGTAAAAATCCTACACAAAACAGTATCTAACCAAGTTTTACAACAAATGAAAGTAGCACATCAACGGTATCTTAGGGTTTATCCTAAGATTGCAAAGAATGACCAACTTCAGGGAGGAAAACTTGCTTGTCTCATTCACATTAATAGTATTGAAATTTAGCATAGACTTTGGCATATAATGGGTTCTTAATAAATGTGTTAACTGAATGAACATTAAGTAATATTTAATTTTGCTACAATACAGTTTAAAGGAGAAAGCCCATATAATATCCTAATAGCAAAGAAAGCATTCTGTTACATTCAATATCCACTTACCAAACTCTGAGATGAAAATAGAATAAACTCTTATCTTGCTGAAGTTTTCTACCAGAAACAGAGCAACTGTAACACTTGATAATGAAACATTAGATTTAGGAGTAAGAAAAGTACTTATTATCACCTCAACTTGTCAAACTTTTTCAACTGTTAATAAATCAATGAAGGAAAAAAAAAACTATGGATTTGGGGGAAATGAAGAGACAAAACAATGATTATTTGCAGATGATATCATCATAGGTTTGAAACCAGAAAGAATCAAATGACAACTAAAAAGTAAAATTATTGATTTCAAGATCAACATATACAAATTTATGTCTTTTCCAGGTCCCACCAGTAGGTAAATAAAATTTTAATAATGGTTCCTTTCAGGTTATAACAAAACAAATTCTTAGAAATGAAGTAAGATAAATATGCTGAGAACTAGATGAAAAAATAAGTATAAAATTCTCTGAAATCCTTGAATAAATAAAGAGGAGATTATGTCTATGATATATGAAGAGATCTCTGTAAATTCAGTTAAATATTAATTTTTAAAATCCTGTAAGAATTTTTTATTAAAAGAACTCAACAAGCCACATCCAAACTTTGGAAGAGAAAAATAAAAATCAATATATTTTTCAATAAGAAGAGCAATGGAACCAAGAAGCAATAGATCAAAAAGAAAGGGAAGTCAAGATGTCTATCACACACACTCACTATGATAAAAGTCCATTTGCATAAAAAAACTGAAGTTTCTAAAAATTTTGAAATATAAAGGACAAAGATAATGTTTTTATAACTTTGGCATGGAGGCCTTTATAAAACAAGACATAGAATCCAAAAGACATGAAGTAACAGATGGACAGATTTGCCCACATAAAAATAAAAATCTGTATGATAAAAAGCAATAAGAAGTTTAAAAGCAGGTTTAGACTCAAACAAGCTGTGTTTGTACCATATTTAATAGATGAAGATTTCATAATAAGACTAATGTAGAAACACCTTTAAATAATTAAGGAACACAAACAACTATTTTTTAAATGGGCAAAAGATAAGATAAACAATTCATGAAAAAGAATTATAATTAGCCCCTAAAGATGTTTATTTATTT
>PVIJ01005973.1:0-97262 GCA_004024925.1 Scalopus aquaticus | reverse complement strand
AAGGGGAATACAAAATGTAAAAGACACAAATAACAATAAAAAAAAAATGGAAAAAAAAATCAAGTCATAGACTACTTCTTAGATTTCTTCACTTGTCTCTTGTACAGCTGTTCAGGAGCATCTCTCGGGAGTGTCCAGCAGTAGTCAGACAGCATGTAGTGGACCATTTTCCCTGGTATCTTTGTTCCATTGATGCAATCTTGATGAAAATGTTCACCATGTTCACCACTAACCATACCACAGTTTTCAGGAAAGAAATCCAGATGGGTATGAAAGAAGTGGATCTTTAGAGACATATTGCAGCCAAGTTTCTGATACTGTATCAGCATGTCTTCTACTAGTGCCTTGTAGTTTTCTGCCCTAACATTCCCAAGAAAGTTTGTAGATACTAGGCAAAAAGCATTCTATGCTTGTTTCGCATCACCCTGCAGCAAGTTGTTGAACTGGTCATCTTTGAAGAGCTCTCGAATTTGAATCTGTGTGGGGTTGAGGATGCACCACAGTGAAAATCTGGATCACTGCATGCTGATGGAACAGGAGAAGAACAGGTCGGCTCACCCTTGTCCTCATCAGATGAATCAAGAGAATATTCTGCTGGAGGTTCTGGAATAGGAAGTCCCTCACCATGTGGAACTGGTCTCTATGCAGACAGAATGTTTGGGCAGACATTCTCGACGTCTTTTGCTTCATGGTTCCACCGCAAAGAGGAGGAACCAAGAAGAAATAACAGTCTTTTCTGTGGTTGCTTGGCTCTCTCCACACCATGGGGACTGCAAACAGCATTGATGGTCTTTTGCCATTTAACCACTGTGAAAGCTGTGTTGTACATGGAGCACAGCATATATGTGGGGCCCAAGACTTGTCTTGGTCACCAACCTTGCATCTGAAGTAAAGATGATTAGCCTTCTTCACTTGAGAAGTGATACTTTTCTTCTGGTTGGCAAATGTCACTTCCCCACAAATAGAGCAGAAACTGTCCACGCTATTAACATACTTTTGAGGCATTACTGTTCTGTATTGTGCCTAAATAGATAAAATAATAACAGTTCTATGAAACAGTAGCTTCAACTGTCTTGCACAAAGTCTGAAATATTTCCAATGCTTAACCTTTCCGACAGGGCTTTCTATAGTGCACTGCTGATGTCAGCTTCCTTCACCAGCCGCCTGGCAGTAGTATTGCATTGCATCAGAAAAATGATGCAATCAACTCTGGATGATGTCTGCATGAAGTTATTATGCAATGTGATGCAATATTACATCATTCTAGGCTGATTTAGGATGTTGTTGCAGTCCAACTGGATAAATTTCCAGTGAAACAGCATACCAAGGTACTACAGATTAGGGCCTTTTTAAGTCAGTAACGATCTCAGTGTTGACCAGTGTGACCAGTGTGATATAGCTTCAACCCCACCAAATTGTAAAATTGCGTTTATTGTCCCTCTTCCCCAGACCCATGGGATTGTTTTACCCACTGGACTTGTGCCAGGCACTGAAGACAATAGAAGAAATAAAAGGTTTGATTTTTTTTTTCTTTGAAGGAGCTTGCACTCTGGCTAAGAAGTTAAAAAAAAAAAAGGGGGAAAGAAGCTTTTAGAGAAAGTGAGAAGAATTTGGATGTTGTTACTTACTCTGATGAACTGGGGATTTAATGTTAACCTTGCATTGTTTGAGAAAGTGTTGGGTGGTCTTAATTATATAAGAAGGACCACTGAATCTGAATCATTCCTAATCAAGCTAATTGAACAAGGAGTTCCAATACCTTTCTTACTGAAGGAGAACATTTATTTTCATTACAAGACATAGACCATAAGAAACCCTCCACACTTTTCTTAAATGAATGTGAATTCTCATACTGAAGTTGATATCCACTTTTTACATCATTGATAGGACCAAACAATAGTACTTGAGTTACTAATCAATTACACAAATCTAAATTTATAATATTAAATTATTTCTTGGTTTTATTTAAAAAATAGATATTTGCTACAGTTCTTCCTGACCACCAGTGTAACAAAGGGATTTGATTTGCAAGTTGGTAAGGAAATCAAAAACAATGGTTTAGCATTCCTATCATTGAAATTCTTATTGAGAATACTTTTAGTAGCCAGATATAAGAAGTGCACATTCTGACCCTGTGAAGTATGATGAACAAGAAACAGACTTCAAATTAGTTCACAGCAAAGCTCGAGCGTTACTAGGTAGCTCTAAGTTCTCTTCTTAGGCTTCTCCACTGTTAATGGCAGCTATTTGAAGAAGAAAAGTGTAGTGGGAACGTGATACAGGTTTGTGATGAGGCAGAACAAAGAAAACTCTTAATGAGAAAGGGATTAATGCCGTCAAATTAGGAATTTTTAAATGTCGACTAGTTGTAATGGTGCTATTTAAAACTTTTAAGTGCCCAGGATAGAGTTTTAATTTCAGATTTATGTGATCCTGATCTGGATTGTGAGAGGTAGGAAAAAACTACAGAGATTTTGTAAAATGGTCCCTAGACTCCTAGGATCTGACGGAAGCTCATATATTTAGAAATTAATAACTATAGCAGGACATAAGGTCAAACATAGTTAGTTCTATGAGGTTCTTTGAATTCCTTGTTGTCCTCAATTCTTTACCCTCTGATGATATTAAATCACTAGGTGATAGATCGTTTTCCTCCAAAATTTTCTTTATTTGCAATGTATCTTGAAAACAAAGCTAACACTCTCTTTCAAGAGCACATGTTAAAATATCTTCTAGTGACCTTTACAATACACTGAGTATTTAGATCAGTGAGATTCTGGGAGCATTTTCCAAAGAAAATAAGGACATTTTGGGCCAATTTTGTGGGCTTTGAATTAAGATAAGGCCTAAATGAAACCCATAGACTTTCAAGTGAAATCTGGGATTATTTTGGGGGATGGGGATTGATTTCAGAATTGACCTGACCTGAGTTTTGACCTCAAGAAGGACTTGATGCTCCAGCTGCTAGCACCTTTGCCTTTGCCTCAGCTGCAGACAGCACCTCTCCACCCCCTGTCGAGGTCAAGCCCTTCCTGCAGTCCACATCCAATAGTGGATATAAAGGTTCAATGTGGCATCATGATGATGATCTGTTCATGCTGCACTTCCATAGGAAATAGCTGAGGTCTTGTCATTGTTTATCACATTCCGTTGTTATGCCCAAGCCCCCTCTCTTATGCATGTGTTCATATCTGCATCCGATGAAGCCAACCTGAAACAGTCTCAGAAGTGGTCCTAGAACATGGTGATAAGAGTTGATAAGATTTGGAGCTTAATGACAGGAAGAAGAGAAGAGGGAGAGAAGGAGACGCTTAATAGGAACAAAGATTTCAGGAAAGCAAAAAAAAAAATAAGTGAGAAATTCTCTCCATCAACACAACAAGCTATTGCATTAAAGAGGAAATTAAAGCAGAAATTAAAAAAAAATACCTCGAGACTAATGACAACAAGGATACAAGCTTTCAGACTTAATGGGATATAGCAGAAGTGGTCTTAAGAGGGAAGATAATTGCAGTACAGACCAACATTAAAAAGAAAGAAAAATCCCAAATAAATAATCTAATGTTATACCAAAGCAACTTGATAGAAAGGAACAAACAGTACCCAAAGTTAGTAGGAGAAAGGAAACACAAAAATAAGAGTGTAAATAAATGAAATAGAGATTAAAAAAGCCTATGCAAGAAATCAATAAGCAAAGACTTGGTTCTTCAAAGTGATAAATAATGTAAACAAACCTCTATGTAGGCTAACATGGAAAAGAAAGAAGTCATTAATAAAGACTCAGAGATGAAATAGGAGAAATCACCACAAATAGCACAAATAACACAAAGGATTATAAGATATCATTCATATGATGAATATATGCCAATGGGAAAATTTCTAGACCAATATGGTCTACAAAAACTAACCCAGGAAAAAGCAGAGGAGTTGAACAAACTGATCACAAGGATGGAAACTGAAACAGTAATAAAAAATCCGAGAAACAAAAGCTCAGGACTAGGAGGTTTTGCGAATGAACTTTATCTAAGCTTCAGAGAACTAACATTCATATTGCTCAATTTGTTTTTAAAAATTCAGGAGCAGGGAATACTCCCTAATATCTTTTATGATGTCAGCATTACCCTAATACCAAACCATATAGAAAATTCTGACCTGTATCTTAGAATCTACATGTGTGCTTATTTCTTCGGAGTAGATGCCAAGAAGTAGACTTGCTGAGTCGGGGATTTCCATATTTCCTTTTAGTAGATATTGCCAAACAATTTTCCAAAATGGTTGTTCCAAACAGCAGTGTGAGAGTTTCAGTTAACTCCTATCCTCCTTACTTGCGTTATCATTAAAATATTGTTTTGTCATTCTGGCAAATGTGTCATGATATTTAATTGTGGCTTTAATTTTTATTCTCTTACAGGCTATTGATTTTGAGCACTTTTTTTTTCAAGTTCTTATTGTATGTTTGTGTTTACCTTTTATGAAATACCTGCTCAAAGTTTATGCCTACTTAAAATTGGATTGTTCACCTTTTCTTTGTTGAGCTATAGTAGTTTCTTTTATATTTGAGATATAAATTTTCTGTTGAATAAAAATATTGAGGAATCTTTTCCTTCTCTGTGACCTGCATTTCATCTTTTGTTGTCAACCACAAAGAGAATTTTTTTAATTTAATGAAATCTAATGTATCATTATTTTTCTTTATGACTAATGTTAATGTTAATGTGTGTGTTAATATGTGTGTGCATCCTATTTAAGAAACCTTTACGTACCCACTGGCCATTAAATATTTCATGTTCTCTTCTCCCAGATTTATAATTATCAATGCTTTTGCACTTAGATCTTTACATTTGGAATTTGTGTGAATTAAGAGTCATGATTTTTTTAATCAATAATACAGAGTGGATATACAAACACTTATTTAAAAGATTTTTTACACATATGTTCATGGGCTATAATTTACCTTTCTTACAATATCCTTGTCAGGTTTTATTACCCAGGTTCCGCTTGCATCATGAAAAAGCTGGGGAATGTTTTCTGTTTCTGGATACTCTCAAAAACTTTATGTGAAATTAGTATTATTTCTCCCTTAAATGTTGGTAAGAATTTGCCAGTAAAGCATCTGGTCAGTTTCCCAAATCAAATGCCTGCTGGTAAATGTTATAACTTTGTAGTTATTTGCTAGCCTGCCTGTGTTTCCTTTATTTTTGCTTATTTGCTCACTTATACAGACATTTTAAAGGCTGAAAGACGCATCGGAAATCATTACAAAAGATTTTAACAGGATATTCACATTAATGTGTAAGTGGGAAATTCTACTAGGAATTATGTGTCATTTCTGCAGAAAATGCATTTTAGTGGATGAAAACAGGAGAAATATAATATGTAGGTGTGATAAATGCTCTCCTTTTTGTACAGAACAAAATAGGAGAGCTGTGCCTGTGATCTAAGGATGTATTTGCTTATTTGTTAGATTTCTAAAAATGTGCCTTTGCTAATAGGCCGCTGGGTGTTGGTAAAAATAAGCATTGTAATTAAACAAACAAAATGGCATGGCTCTGTTGAACTGGGGGAGTTTTGTTTCAGACAGAGATAACTCCCGTCCTGTTCAGAAGTGGGGTAGCGTATAAGTTGGTAAAATAGGTAGATTGTTCAAGTTTGTAACAAATATCTTTACTAACTAATGCAGAGAGAGGGGAAATGACTGACTCCATTAACAGCAATATTTTGTGACTTGGAAAAGATTAACTACTGTAGCAGGTTGGAATTTTCTAGAGCCTCTCTCTCTCTCTCTCTCTCTCTCTCTCTCTCTCTCTCTCTCTCACACACACACACACACACACACACACACACACACACACACACAGAGAGAGAGAGAGTTTTGACCTTCTATATTGATAATTCAGGCTTGGAACTTTCCAGACTCCCATCCACCCCACCAAAACAACTTAACTACATAGCACATAACAAACATCTATCTCCCAACCAACCCAAAGAAAGACTAGATAGTGAAACAACTGAAAGGGGCAGAGAATGTAACAAAGGAAGTCAGACTGAAGAGCTGTTATAATGAGGCTTCATTTGTTGCTGAGCCAGAAAGTAGCAGAAAGCTGTAAGCCCCAGAGAGGGGACTCCTTGGGAACTGAGGGAACCCTAAGTGATGAGGTAAAAAAAAAATCACTGGAGAATCTAGAAGAAATATTGGGACCTATTAGAGAAGGTTTTAGAATAAGAAGTGGTTACAGCATGGGTAACCTTGAGTTTCTGACCCAGGGATTTTGTAATTGGGGATCATTTTATAAGCAAATTAAGTAATAATTCAAGTGGGTTTAAGCAATTAAGAGGCCATGACCTGGAAAGGGGTGAGCCTGTAGTTCAATGAAAAGGAATTTCATTTTCTCATTAACCAAGTAAGCTGAAAGAAACAGCTCTGGTTGTCAAGGAAGATGGAAATACAAGCAAATTTGGAGAGGGCTTCTGAAACAGAGCTATAAAATGTTATCACATATATGACTTTTGCCAAAAGAAGGTATTGCTGCAAATTCAAGTAGTTGTAACTTGCCTGCTATGTGTAGTGAAATGTTTGTTTTCTCTAGAGCTGACTGAACAGTTGGAGGAGATGGGATTACCAGAGGGATTGTGACCCAAGGTGTATGGTCTCGTCAGGCAAACATCTGGATTTCTGTGGTTAGAGGCAGCAGGCAAAATAAGTGAAACTGCAGGAAGCCTTCTTGTAAGTGTCCTTGGCCAACTTTTATTGCTCTGACACAGGAGCCAAGACAGCTTGTTTACCACACGTCTAGCAGTGCCTCATCCGGCAGGCTGCAAGAATTCCACGTGAAACTTCATGTCAGTATCTAAACCTAGAGAGCAAAAGTGACAATTTTGCCTTCTTGGTAACCTCCACACTGTTTCAGCCCAAATAGAAATCCCCTGGCCCTGTTAGCACTCTCTGGAATGTTCTGTCAGATACTAGTGTTTCCCAATTGTTGGCAACCAACTTAAGTTGTTCAACTACACTTCAGCAAAATTTGAAGTGTCTGGTCAGACTGTGCTGCCCACCCTGCCTGCTTGCCAGGCACGGTGAAGCAGATGCTGGTGTGTGCTGCCATTGTTCTCCCTCCTGCCTTCCTTGCTGGTTGACTGGAATTCACACACAATTTTGCTTCCTTTCCAGAATAAACCAGAAGTGTTTTTGCTCAATCTTTTGACATGAAGTGCCTCATGAGAGAATGAGTTGTAGCTGGATCTCAGTGTTGAATGTGACCTTGAAGCCACATAGAAGGATCCCTTCCTGACACTCTCTGTCTTTCTCTCTTTCATTCTCCTTTTTCCTCCTTCCCTCCTGCCCTCCTTCTTGCTGTAGACAAAGATTCCGTTGTTGGGAGTCATTGTGGCTGAAGATCTAGCTATATGTGAAGAATATAATAACTTCTTTTATGTAGTGAGGAGAAGTACCTGAAGAAGATTCTGAAGAAGTTATATATTTTTCAGTCCTAAATAATAATTTTATTTATTGCTTACATGCTGGCAAGTTGAAGCAGATTTAAAAGATCATACATGGAAGAGGGCAAAGGGATCACCAAAGGAAGCAGCCCCACATTATCTTTATTTTAATCCTTGTTATTGACAACCATACATAGTAAAATCTAGAAAACCACATCACTTCTCATTTCTATAAAGTGAGTTCCAATAAAAGTTTGAATGAACTTTTAATGAACACTGAGTTCATTAAATTAGGAAAGAGAACTGTAGCTGAAGGGATAATGTAGAGTCGGGACAGAGAGATGGTGGGAACAGAAATTTGTCTTGAGAAGTCAGTAAATAGAGAGATGCCTATGGAGCAGATGCAGAAAGAAAAACAGATGTCATTCCAGAGAAAGTGGGGGAGGGGAGAGAGAGAGATCTATGATTCCTGATATTTCCAGTGTCCCTATTATGGATTAGAGTCCTGCAAAAATCTCTCTATTCTAACATTAAATCTTTGCAGGAACTAATCTGAATAGATTTCTATTCCTTGTAAGTAAAAAAGTATAAAATGAAACAGAGTGGAGAGGAAAAGAGGGGAAGAAAGGAGAAGAGCCAGTAAGACTTGTTTTAGTCTTCCACCAACTTCCCCATTTTCTAGGCCTTTTGGTTTCCGGACTGACTCCTGCAGGAAAGCAAGAAGGAAGTCCCGCCCCTTTCCACAAACCCTGACCCTAGGGGTGGAGTTTTGATACCTGCCGGCTTCTGTCTTCTTTGGGCTTACCCTGATCACTGCCCTGTTGCTTAGCCATTGTGAATTATGTAGAAATGAACAGCGGTCTTAAGGATACTGTTTGCTAATGTGATAAAATTAAGGAAGCTAAGAATGTTAAGTAGAAGTTCTATTGAATTTCAAATATAGTTCATAAAAGTCAAACTTCAATAGCAAAAATTAAATGCAGTCAAGAAAAACTTTAGCTTTAGGAAATTTATTACTAAATGTTTTAAATATATACAAGAATTAAATATAAATGCATTCTGAGAAAAGTTGTAAAGTAACACGTGAAAGACATTATTTATCTCTGCGATCAATTTTTTTTTGCAAAGTTGGCATTATGACTTATACAAATAAATAGAAGTCTTACTTGGAATATAAAAATAGAATACCTCAAAGAATATCTTACGAGGACTCTCAAAATACTTCTAGATATTATTTGATAAAAACTAATATAATTATATAAAAGTCTAAAGAACTAACAGGAGGAAGTAATGATTTGCTCAGATTGGAAACATGGTTAATATTTAAATAAAATTTAAGAAAGTAATTGAAAAAAATTGAGGATATGTTAGATGTTGGCACAAATTTATTAGCAATGTAGTAGCTGTCATGGAAAAGATAATCTTGGGATAGTGCCCAAAGCATGCTTTTATGGGGAGGACCAAAATTTCCAAAAGGAGCGGTTTTGACTTCTTAAATGAGTGGAAGATTCACTTTTAATTATTGAATTCTCTCTTTATAAAAAGCAGAAGCTAGAAACTTTAACTAGAATACAGAGTAAAGTCTAATGAGTACTTTGGGGGAATTCCATAATTATTTTTTGCTTTATTGAATCCTTATTGACAAATAAAATAGACAAATATTTAAGGTGCACATGGTGGTGATTTGATATATGCATACAATGGAAGAATTCCCACCATCGAGTCAATTAACATGTCACCTAATGTTTTAATCAATTTATGTATTTGTTTATTTATTTGGGTGCATTGGGAAAAGCTCTGTACTTTTCAATTAATTTTGCTATGAAGCTAAAAAGTTTATTACCTTAAAAAAATACCTGACTAGAGAACTTTGGTCAATAAGCGCAAGAAATATACTTTGTTTCTATTATATTATAAACAGTTTGGGGGAAAGTGGCACTGTCTCATTTGTCCCCTCATTAGTTCATTTTCAAGACCCCAAGTTCTAAAAGTCCTGTCATTTCTATTCCTCTTCTAGATTTAGCAAAGGGAATGTTGAGAAAAATCCTGAGAAATTTTAAAAAGTAGTTTTACAATATACACCATTGTTTTGTTGAACTTAACCACAAGAAGGTTGTTCTTTAGAAATCTCCACAGGACCAGAAAAAAAAATACAGCTAGTGAACAAATAAAATCATGACTAGGTTTTAGTACTGATATATCTTTGAATCTAGTGGAGATTATTTTCTACTGAACCTCACAAAAGCCTCTAAATAATTTTGATCCACACCCAGTTCTAAATCATGATTTAGTTGTTGGTCTACATTTCCTGTAAGCCTGCAAATATCTAACATATTAATATTCTATCATTGCTTGTATGGTCACAGAAATGCTGAGAAAATGAGTTCTATCATAACTATATGAACTGAGTAAGAATTTTGGAAGTAGGAAAAATATTAGGAACCATCTCATAAAGCACAGAAAACTGAGCAACAGTGAACTTAGTGACCTGATTAGGGTGTCAGAGCTAATTGTCAGCAAACCTGAAGCTGACTCAATTCTGCTGACTCCATAAATGAAGAGCTCTGAGTTCCCAGCACGCAATGTGTGAGACTCAAAAGAGGAATGAGAGAATATTTGCTTTTGTCAATAAAATTTTGAGCCCTATGAATTACTAATTTGACCAAAAATAATTCTTGCAACAACTCAGACTTGGACTTGGTATCATTTGCTTGCAATGGCAATGCAGTGTAACACAGCTCAAAGAAACAAACAATTTATAGCAGGATATGACTTCAGTTTGGTCTCTCCTTAAATAGATGCTAGCTCTATTTTGAGAACAGGTGTGTTATTAGGGGAACACACCAACTTTACACTTTGAGTACACTTCAATGGAGTACTCAGTTCCTGACAAAAAGAAGCAAGGGAACATAATGAAAATTTAATGACTTGCTGTTTTGTGGTTTCTCCCAAGCCACAATGTGAAATCAGTGTTTGTCTTGAGTGGTGATTATATTTGGTGCATTAGGTTCCATTTGGCATATAATACATAACATGTCAAACTCGTTAATGCTGGGAAAGGAGGAACAAAATAAAGCTATATTTGTTTGTGGTCCCAGAAAAGAGAAACGATTTTTTTTTTTTAGTGCAAAAATCAGTTTTCACAGATAGAGTGTATTTTCAGCAGAGACAAATAACTATTAAGTTATTCCTTATTTGAGTTTTCCAATGTGTCCATTCCTTAAGATGACTCAGTTAAAATGATCATTTCTTTCACTTCAGTTAATTCACTGATCTATTCCTCACCTTATAATGATGAAAATTGAAGAAAATTTATTCAGATACTTTTAGATTTCTATTGAAAAGCCAGGCAGAATGCTTCCTACTTTGAACTTCATTCAAACATTATGAACTGAATGCAGAGCCCTGCAGCCCAAGCTGTGGGGCAAGATTGGCTTCGACCGGCCTGCAGCCTGGGCAGCAGCACCTGGAGGCTGAATGGCAGTGGTGGTTTCTGGCCCTGCTGCTCCAGCAGCCGCTGCCCTACTCTAAAAGCCGCAGAAGCAGTGGAGCTCCTGCCAGCCTCCAGTGGCACTGCCTGTGGGCAGCCCCTCCTCTGGCGAGCCGGAGTTGAGCAACTCTAAGGCTCTGGTGGCAGAGGGCATGTCCCACAGAATGCCCACACTGCTGCCTCTGGGAGCACCCACACTACCCTGCAGTAGGAGACTTCAGGATGGCTACACGGAGGCCCATCCCAGTGGGCTGGGCTTGATGGCTGCTCTGGCATGAGCCGGGTTTGAGCACCAGAGCCCTCCAACCCTCACACACCCAGCCCCAGATGCACACTGCCCGCAGGCAGCACAACTGTCATGCAAGCAGCAGTGGGTGGCAGGTATTTTACCACCTACCATCAGCAGTGCCATCGGGGCTCAGACTGCTGACAGAGACTGGCAGTGAGGGTGGGCAGCAGAGGTTCTGCGGCCTTGCTGCCCAGAGCATGCAGCCCCACTGGGGCTGCAATGGCAAAGTTGCTCTGTGCCAGAAAATCTCTGGCACAGGAGGTAACAGCTAGTCCTGCAGCCCTTTCAGGGTTACAGTGGGCATGGAGCCCCAGGGGCCAGCTCCAGTGCTGTGGCTCCTTAGAGCTGCAGGCAGTATAGAGATCAGTGGGGTCCCAGACCAATATGGCAGGCTCTCAATAGAACCCACCCTGCAGCAGCTGGGACCTGTGTCTCAGTGCTGCTGCAGGCCTCTCCCTTCAGGTTGGTACACCCCATTAAAAGGGTACTGGGTGCAGAGTGCCTCTGGCATCAGTGAGGCCAGCTCTGGCTGTGATTCCTGGAGTCTACCCGAACATTAGCCTGCCTGGGGTCAGGGCAGGTCAAGTCTGTCAAGCACTGGATTTTTCCCTTTTGTATTTGATGCCTGAATCACAAAATGGGCCAATCAGTTGTGAGCTAAATGAACCAGTCAGGTTCAAGTCTAGTTCATTAGTTCATTATTCAGATCAAAAGTCAAGAATGAGCTGATTGGTGCTACATGGTCCAATCAATCACTTAGGATTGAGAATGGTCCATTTAAGGTTGTAGGGTTGGGGACCCTGAAAGAAGATACAAGGCAGGCAGGAACTAGCTTAAAAATCCTATTCCTGACCTCTAAAGAAAAAAGAAAGACTAGAAGCTGACCTCTGAAAAAAGAAGCATCCAGAAGTTGAACTCCAAAGAAAAAAGAGAAGACAAAGACCACTGCAGAGAACTGGACTTTGCACCTGCCTCCAGGCCTCCCTCTGATGTCGCCTGAAAGGCACACCACAGGCCTCAAACTGGTGTCCCAAAGAGCTTCTTGTTGTAGGTGTAGGACAACAACTCACAAAGAGCTGTTAATACTTGGGTCTCTGACACTGCCTCTTGGTGACCAGTACTGCTGACCAGAGCTTTCCAGCACTGATGACAGGTGATCGGCACTCTTGGAGAGCTGTTGACCACTTCCAGTCATTCAGCACCGCCTCCCTGTGCTGTTGCCACCACTGCTGTCCAGCCGGCCTTCAGACTGTTGTTATGGGCTTCGTGGTGTTAGCTCCATGATCTGTCTCGGCAATCCCACCTGTGAGCACCTCCAGTTGCCACTGAGAGTTGAATCCTGGCCCACTGCTTCCAGTGTGCCACATCTCCAGGCCGCCATCGATGGGACAGAGCCATCATGAATGAGCAGCCTTTTGTTTGGGACTTCTGGACATGGTGGACACTGTCTGGGGTGAGTTAGCCAGCCACTTGTGGCCTTAGAAACTCCTTGTTTCTAATGTTTGTTAAGTAAACCCCACTATTCCATGAGCCTGTGTGTTCTTACAATTGTTCATACAGTTGAGAACCCATCGACAGTGACCTGTCCTCTCTCTCAGCACTGTCTTCTGACCTCTGTATCACTACCATAAGCCTGTTTCATATCTACTTGCATGACATTTCTTTCTTTTGTCTAGTCCTCACCTAGGTGGTTTTTTTTTTTTAACTTTTCACCTCACGACTCCTTTATAGGTAGAACCTCAATTCCAGAACTAGTAGTACTCTGTGGAATAGAACAAGTAGGTAGTGTATAGAATTTTCCCCTCTAATTATTCCTTGCTTCTATTTAAGTCAATATTGGCATTTTGAAGTCTTATCACATCTTAAAAATTCAGTACTAAATGTAAAAATTACTTTTGTCACTTATGATGAAACATAACATTTTTCCCCCTGTGTCATAGTCCCTAATATTGTAGAAATATCAGGCTGTTCCTTGAGCATTTGTTCACTTCCATCATTCATCTTCACACTTAGAAAGTATTTGCACCAAGCAGGCAATTAACTTTGGAAAACCATTAGGTGGCAGAAATGTATATCGATTGGCCATTCTTAAACTTTTTAACTTCTCCTTCCAGACATGCCTGATTATCCTATTACTTCCTGTCATGGATCATGAGCACACTGATGCCTTAATAAAGCAGTAATCAAGATCATGTACAGATACCCATGAGCCAGTAAAGCAAACCAAAAGGGAGAGTCTAGGTTGTTTTATGATGTGTGAGATAACTTACGTAAGAATGATTTGTGTAAGAGAGCGTAAGAGAGGGTAAGTGTTAAGGCCTCCCTGGTGGTGCAACAGATTAAGTCTCAGCACTATGAAGCTATCCAGAACCACTGCAGCATGAGTTCGATCCCCTGCCAGGGAGCTTCCCACATGGCGCAGCAGACCTCTCCTGTCTCATTCGCTGCTCCCTTCAGCAGTGTATTTCAGTCAATGTGCCTGTTCTGCTCCGCACTGTCTCTGGTGAATTCTCTTACCACCCCATCTCTCGGGCCTATACTCAGTTCTTGTATGCATAAATAAATAAATCTTTTTTAAAAAAAGAGTATAAGTGTAAACCAAGGTATTCAGTATTATTAGGTGTTGCTGAGACAAGGACAAGAACTAGAAGGCGGGAACATTTATTTCTAGACTCAACCCTGACACTAACCACTTTTATGATTCTGGGAAGTACATTGAATTCTTCCTTTCTCTTTATGCTTGTGTCTGCTTGAAAACTAGTCTGACACTAACCCATCATGTTTTTATTAAAATGTATTATAAATATTTCCTATGTGTCTTTCTCAATGATTAAAATTATATTCTCCTTAAAAACAAGAACACTGTTACACGAATCTCTCCATCACTCAAATATAACCCCATTACTATTACAAATTTAATGCTAAAAACATTCACTGATAAATATATTTAATCAGTCTGTGCTTCTGAGACATTGTGGGCAGTGCTCACGAGGCCTGTCCTGACTTGTTGAAGGCCCTGTGTATAGAGCCTGATATTTTTTTTCACAATTGATTTAAAATAAATGTTGTGTAAGGAAGCGAGATGGAGGATGTAAAGTGCAAGGATCATTTTGCAGACAAGACCTCTGTGGAATATCAGTTGCAGTCTTATTCCAGGGAAGTATTTTATAGAATCGCTGTGAAAGCTTAAATGTCCACTTATGAGTTTTCCCCTGAGATGGGAGTTCTGTATGTCCGAATGGAGTCTGCCTTGCCTGTTTCTGTCAGACTACTCACCTCGCACGGCATGGCACATGCATCATGGTGGGAAAATCTCCACAAACACCTGCACATATTTTCTTCATGCATTTTTAGGGTGTGCTCTGAGAGAGCACTATTTCTGACCTCCCATTACTTGTGGTGTAGGTTTTATCTGCCTCAAATAGTAGTGATCCATCGAGGCAACAATGTGCAGAAAGATTCCATTAGAAGGATGTCCGAACTCAGTAGAAGACTGTACTCTTGGTAAGGGATGTGGCAGTACATAGGCCGATGTTTGTCCTCTCCTTTGGTGTGTTTGATATGAAAAATGTCTAATAATTACTAGACATTTACAATACAAGTGCACCTGTATACACTCTACAACTATTAGTTCATTTAATCTTTTCCATAATTTTCTGAAGTATGTGCAGATATCACCACCATTTCAAAGATGAGGAAAGTGATGCTCAGACATATTAAGTACCTTGTTGAGAACAAATCATTTCGCAGTTGGTCTGTGACTTAAACATAGGCAATCAATTGCTAGGGCGTGTGCACTTACCACTGTGCATACTACTCAAATATATTAGCGTGAAGTAGCTTATTTAATCTATTTGATAATAATACCATCAAAATTTACAAGCCTACAAAGATTCTGAAATCCTCTGCCATCTTCCAGTTCTTTCCCTTAAAGAGAATAATGAACTGCCAGGATTCTGACAACTCCCTTTAAGTAAAATTGTCTCCAAAATATGCATCTTTAAAATGCACAGATCTGAGCATTTAGTAGGTTTACTGGTCTTATCACTACTTCTTCACTTCTTCCCCAGCAAAAGCACTAGCCATATTACCTGACAAATGATTTACTTCGAATGTACTTATCCCTTTAGTAGAAAACTCAATAAGATGCGTGACTCTCATTAACCTGGCAGCAGGATATCAGCACATCCCAGAACTCAAGGGAGTGTGCATAAATGGACTTCCCTTACCAGTGTTTAGAACCCCACAGAAGACTGTCACAAGGTAAAAGTGAAGAGATTTTTGTAATTAAATATGTACCTCAGATGTGGTTTTATAACTATGGGCCTTAGTTTTCTTTCTCTTTTTTGTATAGAGCATGATAATGTTTCTAAATCTTTTCTTAAGAGGGGTAGCATTATGCAGTGAAGAAAATATAATGATTTCCTTCTAAATTGGTCCCATATTGTATTAAAATAGCTAATCTATCTTGTCACAGAGTCTATCAGTACATTAATAAAATATATTCACATTTGATAAATAGGTAAGTTACTGAAAGAAAGAGGATGATCATTGGTTGGCAAAGATATTTATCTCTGGTAAAATTTGGGAAGGATATTCAATGGCAGTTTTGCTTTAATGTACTTGTACTCTAACCTCCTCAAGAAGAGGATTGATAAACCTGCTTAAGAACAGAATTTTCTCAGGTCACACAGTCAAATTCAAATTCTACTTAAACAGACAATTCACTATAAGCTCAAGGCTCTGCATCCTAAAGTATAGAAGAAAAAAATTTGGCTTAGAGGCTTTTGAAGACAAAAATTATGAAATACCCCATTCACTTGTCTCTTCAGATGATTTACTGTCGCTACTATGAGGAAATCTAAGATAGCTCTCTCACATTTTTATTTTGTGCTAAAATAAAAACTTACAAACCTGTCATATTCAATAGTCATTTTGTGTTATCACTATATACTAACATCTATGACAGAAAAATGAGCTGAAGAATAGCAAATAAATTAGCTGATCAGCTAAATATAATTGTTTAATAGTATTCACTAGTATGCTAAATAACATACAGTCAAAAGCCAGTTTGGATGTTGGTATAAGTAATATATATTTAAAAAAATACAAGGAGTTTCCTATAAGACCATTCCTAGCACTTAAAGAGGAAGTCATAATCAGTACATAGGGCACTTATCATCATATTTGTGATGGCTAGGCTCACTTGTTTTGCCTGGGACAGTTCATGATGACCCCTGTTACTATGACATAGTTATTGATAGAATTCATGTTACTTTCCGGTTACATTACATAAATGGTATCCAAACTAGAAATCATAAAGTTCATGTTGCTAATAGGGGAGCAATCATTGAAAATGATTAAGAGATCTTGATCTTAAGAGACAATCACTGGAAATCACCTGCTTCTTTAAGTGTCTTTAAAACTCCAGGTAAATACAAATTACACTTACGATTCTCTCTCCCCTTGTTTTATTGAGATATGGTTGTTATATAATATACCCAAGAGTCTTAGATATATGATTACAGGGTCTCTCTGGGCAAGCTTGGAGTTGTAAGGTGTAGTATTCAAGATTGAAGTAGGAAAACATTGCCACAGTTTCTGAAATGTGATATTTTGCAGAGTGGATCTCAGAAATGCAGATCAGTAAACTTGAGATCAATGTTTGGCAAAATTCTAACATAGGTTATAAAACAGGTGGAGTGAGCACTTAGGAAAACCTATACCAAGCCACTGATAGTTGGGATATTGGCAGTGGAATGAGGAAGGACACAGGCTGTAATGTCTGAGGAGTTTCACCAGAATGAAGAAAAGGAAATCAGAACATAGAAGAAATCAGAAAATCATCTGACAAAGAGCAAGAGTGAAAAATGGGTTACCAGCCAAACATAGAGTGATACCAACCAAATGCAAAATAATGAAAGGGAATTGTTGGAAGGACTTAAATCACAACCAATAGAAGAGAGAAATAGGACTGGAAAGATATCTGAGTTAGCAAGGTTAGAGGTAAGCTAGAGCTGGAAAACCCAAGTGGGCTTTATTGCCTTTGGAAACTGACTCAGTGCTGCATCCAGGTTGCCAAGGGCCAAATGCCCTTCACAGGGTTAGACACCTGGGAACTAGTTCTCCAGATCCTCTCCCAGTTCCCAGCACTCTCCAGAGGCTTCCATTGCTTTGCACACAAATAAAAAAAATCATATTTTGAAGAGAGGAAGTATTTATCTTATTATACTGTGAATTATTTAAGATATTACCGAGGGAAGTCCTAGAATTTTTCACAGCTGCCAAACACTAAGCACTCACAAAGAAAAAACTTTTCCAGACATTGCCGAGCTTTGCAGAGGAAGTCCTACCTGCTTAAATGCTGAATTTTCCTGTAAGTTAAAGATATTAGGGGAAAAAACAGAACAGTATGCTTTCCTTAATTGAGTGGATATTGTTTCTCATTTTCAACATTATTTTTAATAATGCTAACTTGCCCCAAAATAGCTACTCTTGGAAAGGTTGTATCAACTGTCATAGCCCATACTTCCTATACCTCTGCCATTCTTCATTAGAAAAACTTCATTAGAAGCTCAGAAATATATAGTATAAAAGTATATCTATGAATATATATAAACTCATATAATATAAAATGTATATTTTCCTTCTAACAACTATATGGTACACTCTAAGAATTTTTCCTCAGATAATTTCCCATCTTCTGTCATGTAATGTTCTTATCCTGAGTGTGTGCAGAGTTAGAAATAAAATGGATTTCGTATTATCCATGGGAAATCTCTTGAATTACAGAATTTTTTATTTGTATTTCCTACCATTTTATTGACTTCCTGACTACGTGATCAATAATTTATAAGGAAATATATAGCGTTGGTGACCAGAAAGTGCTCTTTTAAAGAAGCTAAACAGTTTCTCTTTAACTCAGTTTCTGTTTTCCCTCCATGACCATCCCCGCCCCCCCGCCCCAACCATGGTTCTCTTTCCTGCTCCTTGATTCCCACCTCAGTTTTGAACGTTCTATTAATTAAAAATATTTTCAGTGGCATATAATAGAAAACACTCATGTCGTGATTTAAGTAGACAGCAATTTATTTTCCTACACAGCAAAAAGTCCCTAGGTTTGCATCCAGGGCACCCGGAGCTCCACTACTTCATCCAAATTCTGTCTTACACACACTGCCATCTTCACACGCTAGCTTTAATATTCATGGTATGGTTCCTTTGGGCAGGATTAGAGATGAGAAAACAGCCAAAAGCCAAATGGCAGGGCAGTTAGGTCTGTTCATTAAAAAACAAAACCAAACCTCTCATTTGCTTCATTGGCTCAAACAATATTACACTGACAGCCCCACACCAATCACTGGACGGTGACCATAGAAAAGGGGTCAGAATAGGATTGGCTCAAGCAAGTAACATCATCAGCCACCCTTTTTTACATTCCACATCTCAGTGTTTAGGAAAAGAATAATCTTATCAACAACTCCTGACATGTTTTGAATGTTTAACATGTGCCTAGAATGATAGTTATTTCATTTAAACCTAATAAATTCCAAGCAATAATCATCACCAAACTATTATTATTTTCATTTTAAAACTGATGGAAGAGAGAGCCTTGACCAGCACGTCCAACTGCTATAAGTGGCAACAGGTTCATCTGGCCGATTCTAAAGTCCATGAACTTATAGCTATCAATATGGCCTCCCAGGTGTGAACAGTGTGAAAAGTATGAAAAGGAAACTTGGACTCTCTTTTCCTCTGGCATTTTAGTGCATTCATGCTGCTCTGATATATAAACTTAAAAAACAACAACACAAAAACCTACCTGTAAGATGAGATGTGAAGAAAAGAACTTGCCACTTGTCTATAATCCCACAATTGCAGTTCTATCACTCTGCCACAGTTCTCTTTGAGAGGAGGGATTTGAACAAAAGAATTCTAAGTTTGAGACACAGGGTCTGAGCTTTCGTCTCTACATTAACACTTACTAGCTATGTGAACTTGAGCTGGTAAATGTTAGTCCCTGGTTCTCTGAATATAGCTCTGATATTAATGTTTTTAAAATTTTTTATTTTATTTATTTATGCATATAAGAGCTGGGGTGTAGGCCAGAGGTGCAGGAGTGGGGGTGGTGGTGATAGGATTCATCAGAGACAGAATGGGGAGTAGAATAGTCAGATCAACCAAAATACACTGCTGAGGGGAACTGTGGGGATACCAGAGAGGTCCGCTGTGCCATGTGGGTTAGCTCTCTAGCCTGAGGATCTAACTTATGTTGCAGTGGCTGCTGATAGCTTCATAGCTGAGACTTAAGAACTTGCACCACCAGAGAGGCCCTCTGACATTAATGTTGATTGATATTTTCATTTATGTTACTGAGACAACAGTGAAGCAAGGAAGATGTATGTTGAAATCACAAATGATGTGAATTCTTTACTAAATCAAGCAGTAGGATTAAGATACTGGAAGGATATTTTCTCAGTCGTTCATGCATTCACCATATAACAGTTATAGACATAATACATTTAAATATAATATGCTTTGTCAAAATTTTCTTCATTGCTTTTCAAAGTCTAGATAATCAACAAAATAATAAATTAAATTCTGGTTTCCATGGTGCAAATACTCCCAGTATAGCCAGTTTCAATTTACCAACTGGAAACTGCCTCTTATTGCTAAATGCAGAGTTTAAAGACATGTGCAGTAAGTAGCCCACAAATATATGGTATTTCCATTGCACAGATAAAATAGAAGTAAATAAACCTAAGATAATTGTAAAACAATTAGGAAGTAATGAATTTTGAGTATCTATTACTTTTGCTTTTAATATAATCTAATTGTAATCTTAGAAAATTTAATTTTTAATAATGCTTGTGTTTAACAACTTGTTCATAAAACTGAAAATTTAACAGTTGACTCCTACGAACTGTTCAAATCAACTCTGCTACCAATTTAATCTATTTGAGCTCCTGCTTCCTTATTATAGCATGGAAATTTAAATGCTCATTTTATCTACCACAATGATTATTGTGAAAATTACATAAAATTATCCATTTGGTGAAAGAACTTTGTAATAACAAAATGCAATTTAAATGTAAGTTTAAAAAAAGAAAAGGAGAAATGGAGGAAGAGAAAACAAGAAGCATGCCCTGGAGAAATGTGCACTGTTTCTAAAATATATAATTGAAATGAACCCATCAATTTGTTAGTAAAGACATCTTGCTAGTGTTTAGTTAAAGGGAGTAAATTAAGGACTGCAGTGGATTGTAAAAATGGTCAAAATTCTTTGAATCTCCTCCCACCAAGACATTAAACTTAGGCAGACCTTGTGACTTGCCTTGGCCAATAAAATGTGGCAGAATCAGTATCATGTGGCATCTCAGTGAGGATCCCCTACTCATTGTCCAAGCTTTTCACCCCTCTCCCAACTCCTGAGATGATACTATATGTCTCATTCCTCTCCAGCGAGATTGGTACTAAATTTCAAAGTTCTCATCCTGATCTTAGAATTTGAACTTGCCTCTTACAGTATCAGTATTCTGAGAGTGGGACTTGTGAATTTTAGCTCGTCAGTATCCCTAGGTCTTAGAATTAAACACTTGCTTGCCTGCCCGGATTCCCATTCTGAGGCCTTCTTCCATCAACTTGCTTAGTTTACCAGTTCCTTAATATAAGTACCAGAGCGCTGCCTTGTTTTCATTTGGCTTCTGCCTCAAGATTGGAAATTCTCTTATAAATCCATCCTGGTAACTGGATTATTAGTCCTGCAGACAGAACTCCCCAAAACCACTGCCCACTCCATTTAACTTCCTCATATTTTCTATACATTTCCCATCACCAAGTAAACGTCATCAGCTAGCTGAGAAATTATATTATATTACAGCTGGTACATCCCCTGCTCAGTGCTGATTGTTTGCTTGAATCCTGAATCGAACAGTCCATACAGATCATTCAGGCCAGGCACTGCATCCCCTGATTGTTTGCAACATGAAAAATCCCATAAGAAATCTCAGAAGAGAGGCATATCTGACACAACTAATTGTGTCTAATTGGAACACAGTCAAACCAGTCAGAAATACAGACCCGAGGAGCAAATATGGATGTATCGAGGCTGGAGATAAGAATAAAGAAAGGAACAAACTAGGCAAAGTGGGTCAAGACAAATTAGATGGAAGGTAGAGCAAGGTCTAGCTATCGAGCAGGGTCTGCAAAAATTAAATCATATTGATGGGAAACTCAGGTCAATAGGTCTCTTTTTAAAAGATTCAGTGTATTCTTGAGGATCTGGGTAAGATGAAAGGAAAGAGCCTACATGGACAGTTAATTTATGACAAAGAAGTCAGGAGTAAACAATGGACAAAGGAAAGTCTCTTCAATAAATGGTGTTGGAAAAACTGGAATGTGACAAGCAAAAAAATTAAACTAGACTACTAATGTCACACCATACACAAATATTAACTCAAAATGTATCAAGTGGATATAAGACCTAAAACTGTAACATACATAAAAGAAAACATACATTAATAAAAAACCCTCTACAACATTGACTCAAGGGCTTTCTTTGAGAACTCGATTATAACAGCCAAGGAAATAAAAGCAAAATAAACCAATGGGACTCCAGCAAACCAAAAAGCTTCTTCACAGCAAAACAAAACAAAACAAACAAAAAAAAACCATCACTAAAGCAAAAAGACACGCTACTGCAGGAGAAAATATTTGCACATCGTATATCTAACAAGGGGCTAATACCAAGATCTGCAAAGACACATATATAACTTGACAGCAAGAAAACATATAACCCAATCAAAAAAAATCGCCTGAAAGTCTGAACAGATACGTCTCCAAAGAAGACATCCAGATGGCCAACAAGCACATGAAAAAATTCACTATCACTTATCATCAGGGAAATGCAAATCAAAACTACAGTGAGATACCACCTCCCACCCATAGGAATATCCTATATATAAAACAGTAAGTATGTGTGGGGTGTAGAATAAAAGAAACTCTCATACATTGTTGGTAGAAATATAGACTGGTCCAGAGTCTATGGAAAAGAGTATCGAAGTTTCTCAAATATTAACAATAAATGCCATATGCTCCACTGATTCCATAACTAACTACCCAAAGAATGCAAAACCATTAATTCAAATTCTCATCTAGCTGATGACACTTACTTGGTGATGGGGAATGTACAGAAACTTTGAGGAAGTTAAATGGGGTGGGCAGTGGTTTCTGGGAGTTCTGTTCACAGAATTAATGATCCAATTACCAGGATGGACTTAGAAGAAAATCTCTAATCTTGAAGCAGAAGCCAATGGAGAGCAACGCCAAGGTCTGGTACTCATATTAAGGCACAGGTAAACTAAGCAAGTTGGTGGAAGAAGGTCTCAGAATAGGGGCCCAGGCAGGCAAACAGGTGCTCAGTGCTAATACCTAGGGACACAGGAGAGCCCAGATTCACAAGTCTCCAGGCCAACAGGCCTTTTTTTAGAAAAGATTTAGTGTACTCTTGAGGATCTGGATAGGGTTAGGGAAAAAGCCCATATTCACTGCAGCACAATAGACAAGTTATGGAAATGACATTTGTAAACACCCAACGCCAGAGAAGTAGAGTAAGATGTCATGTGTATCCACAATGGGATACATCTCAGCTAAAAGGCAAAATTGAATTCTTGCCATTTGTGACAACATGGATGGATGTCAGGTGAAGTAAGTTGGAAGGAGAAAGATATACCAAATGGTTTTACTCGCATGTGGAATATAAAGAAACAAAAGCCAAAACAAACGCTAGCAATCTACCTGGAGAACTGTGACCAGAGGGGTGGGTGGTACTGGAGAGCAAGGGGGTAGGGAACACAGTGGTCCATGGTAAGAATTCTGGGTGCTGGTGGTAGGCCTGGTGTGGTAACATACATCTAAACAGCAGTGAGCCTATACCCTTAAATTATATAGTGTTTATAAACCAACATCAGCTCAATAAAAATAATAAAATAAAATGATGAGCTTCACCAGCAAAATGCTACCCTTAACCTTCTGCCGTATTTTTCTCTGAGTAAACTGCCATGACTCACTAAAAAGGGAAAAAAAAAAATCCCAAAATACGGCAGTCAGATCCAGCAATACCCTTCTGAGTCACCAATACTGACATCCTTAACCATGCCAGGGCCATTTATATGAAAATGAGTTGTTTTATTTTTAAATATGCTCTAATCATTTTCTTATTTCCAAGTAATATACAGTAATTGCAGAAAATTAGGTAAGAACAAATAAATAAAAAGGGGCATGAACAAGCCATGAATATACTACTTGTATGTAAGTATTAGGAGGATAACTCACAAAACAATTTTGATGTGTCCTTTATATTTAACTTACATGTGTTGTCTAGCTCTCTTTTTAAATGAGGTCAGACTGTACATACTGTTGGCAGTTTGCTCCTTTTATGAAACAATATGTCATAAATATCTTTCACAGAGTCACTTTCAAGTACTTCCTTTCTCCTTTTTTCCTTTCATAGAATGATCTGACAGCTCTTTAATTTTGTACTTTTAGGATTTTGAATTATCTGATATAAGTTATTTTTTCAAGTATGTTTTGAACAGCTTCAGTAAGTTCAAATGGTTTTTGAAGTTTTCACTGAGAAATTGTTAAGGCAGGCAAAGAAAGCAAAATGAGTAAGTCTAGAAAAACATTAACTTGAAACAAAATACTTATTATACTTTGATATTTTCCCCTGATTATTAAATTAAAAAACCATGACAATTCCCAACTTGTGTCAGAGCTCTTGTGACTTGTATCTTCATTCGACTTCATTGTATCTTCATTTGACTTAAATTGTCCATTAGTTGCTATTTTAATTTTATTCCTGTGGTTGGAACAAACTGTAAATGTCTAGAAAGGGATCATTTTATGATATCATTGTATCATTAAATGATGTCATATATCATTTCTTACATATGTGGCTAAAGTCCCTTGTAATGAAATTTGTATCAGACAAAAAAAAAAAAATCGATTACTTATGAAAATACAAGCCAAAGGAATGTAACATAGAGTGTTTCCCCAAAAATCACTCTGTGATTTTTTGGGTTTTCCAGGACACTTAAGGCCCCTGAATATAGTCAGTCTGCTCTGTGGGGTGCACACCCCGGGAGATGTCTCTGCAGTGTACAGCATGATTCTTGAGCTGGGTTTCCCCACCAAGCCCCTTAATTGGAGATGTCTATCCTGGCTATTGGATCTCTCACCTTTCGGTGTGAAATTGTTGCTTTCCCAGTAAACCACAAAGGTCAGGCAGTGTCTATAGTCCTGCCGTCAATTTTGCTAGCACCATCCTAAACATTGTCAGAACATTAAAATTCCTCTTTGTCTTTCTCTTCTCATCTAGAGAGATACCCTTTAATTACCAGATTATAAGTGTTTTTGTTACATATTATAATCTCAGTTTCAATATTTTCAAACTCATCTGACCATTTTATCGTATTCAAAACTTATATGCCCCTTTCCTCCCGTCACAGTATTCATTTCTTATGTACGTGGTTAATCTAAAGTTCCTTGCAATGAAACACTGTGTTAGACAAAAAATAAATACAAAAAATTGATTACTTGTGTTTACTTCCAAACAAGTGAATTATTTTATTATTATTAATTTGCCAGTCATTTATAGCTTTGAGTTACAATTTTATTCCTTTATATGTGCACATGCATCAACCCCTTCCCACCCCCCCAAAAAAAATCATGGACACTATGACTTATTCATACAGAGATGATTTTTTAAATAAAAATTAATTAAAAGCTGTAATGGAGTTATGGCTAGTGCAGTACCATAACTTCCTCCTGAGTGATCTGCTTTCTTCCTGCTGATACTTTCCGGTTTCTTTCATTTTTGTAAATATTCGTCATTTTTTACACATGTGGTATATTTAGTTGTTGAATCCATACAACTAGAGAATGTTTTTTCTTAATGGAATCACTAGTTATTTCTCAGAATTATGGGCCAGGGAATATTTCTCCAGTTCAACTTCATTTTTCTCTGGACCCTTAACCGCAGTCTGCCTCTTGCTGAGGAGTAGATTTATGCCTCCAACTTACCTCCTGAGCAGTATTTTGGTGATTTGATAGAAGCATGAGCAGTATAAAGACAACTTGGGTTGAACTTAGTAGTAGTCATTCTTTTCTTGCATTAAAGTTCAAATATCAAACGTTCCCCTCCCTTTTCCTGCTTTGACGGTTTCCCACCATCAGCTGGTTGTTGTTTTTGTTAACATTTAGAACTGGAGCCAGGGTTCTAAGGCCCAGAGGATGACATTGTGTTCCAGGGTCGTTGTTGCCTCTGCTTCTCCTGAGTCCCACCAATCACTCACAGTCCCCTAGGGTCTACTCGGTTGGCTTTCTCATTGTCCTTACCTTTTCCCTCAAAGTCTCTGGGGACATTCACCTTCTCATTTAAGATAATCTATATCCATAGACCAACTTTTAACTGAGTTCTAACAGATGCTTTATACGTCCATGATTTCTGCTTCAGTGCTCAAGTTTTTATTTTCTCCTTGTTCAAGCAACATGTAATTATCCTTTCCTCACCATTTTATCAGAATATAAAAAAGATGTCCATAAAATCTTTAAGATTCAGTAGGATGTCACATTCTAAACAGTATTTATGCTTATTTATTATTGATGCAGAATTGTTAAAATGATTTTTACTTTTAAATAGTATGTTAGTATTCCCTGGAGCCAACTCACATAGAACAGAACAATTATAAATTCAGTAACATTAATTCTGTCTTGTTCTTAATAACTTTCCAAGCCACTAATTTTTAATGCACATATTTGCTTAAATGTTCAGAAATTGTTTCTTGGTGATTAGGGTTATGATTCTATTCTAAGGCTATAAACATGTTTAATTAGTTTTTTGGATCAGATGGTGCACTCTAGTGGGGTCTATTTGAATTGCAAACAATCCTGTTTCCAACTCTTTTCCACCATCTTAGGGGGGTGGGACATGACATGGAGTGGCAGAAATTAGTTAAATATGTACTGTGACAATAAACACAAATGAATATTCATGATTTTTTAAAAAGCTGGAGAACTTTTTGAGTAGAAGAAGCATAGCTCTGGAAATGGCATGGAAACATACAGTTCCGTCCATTGCCTCCAATTAGCATTTCACCCAAGAAATCTAGATTTCCACCTTACACAAATGTATAAAGGGGAGAAGATATAAACCAAGCACCACAACCACATTTGTGTTCATGCTGAGACCATTTCAAAAGGATGTTAAGCACTGTTATCATCAAATATTTAGAGACCATGGCTTGTGTAAATGAAATTGTACTAGACATAATAATTAGTTCTTCCTAGGTCTTAAATACTTAACAATTACTAACAAGCTGCTACACACAACTGTCAGTTCATTCAACTGAGGGAAAAAAATTATAACTCTCCTAGAATAGCACAATGCTATGACATTGTGTGAAGTAGCCATGTTCTGCCAATAATGTCTGGAAGTTAGAGATAGCTCATAAAAGGAAATTCCTAGTTTATTCTTTGATATAGCTCATATATGTTAATATGTGTTTTTAAGAAAGAAGATTTTAACAGCCAATATAGGAATGAGGCTGTGCATAGATGCAAAACAGAGAGTACTGAGAAGTAAGAGATCTGGTTCTGGTTTGTGCTCTCTCACCAGCCAGCTGGGAGACAGGGAGGTTGGCCAAACATTTCTTCTTTCGTTGGCTCATGAGTTTATGTTATCTGTGAAGTTGTGTTGCTCACAAGTAGAAAAACTATATTGAAGGTCCTTGAAAATCTGTCCAAAATTTAGGGTACTTTAACATTTATATTACAATCCTTTCCTCACCACAGAAAGAGGTCATTTTAACCTTATTCACACTGAACACGAGTTACTTGTTAACAAAATTTAGACAAGTAAGGACCATAGCAAAATATTCTTTGAACATTTCCATTTGTTTATGATGTTTATATTTTCTTGGATCACCAGAACTCAGTAGTTGAGGACAGGTTTGTGGTACTGTAATAGGAGGGGATTGAAAGTTAGGGGCTTTTTAGTTTGATAAACAGGTAGTGATAGACCGTCTCCTTAGTTTGGCATGGGAAATCATTGTCCATTACTTTTCTCACTATATATAGCAAATATTTACATGCTATTAAGTCATACTAAACAGTATGTATATGCTGAGTATATATTTCATTCTACAAATTAATCCTGATCCCATAAAACATATTTCTATTGGTTCTATGATTCATCTATGTCTACGTCATCATGATTATCAGGTAGTTATAGTTGAATTATAACTTCACTATTCAGCCAAAGCAGTATTCAAAAGGTTTATCCCCTAGCTAGCTAGTTATCTATCTATCTGTCTATATCTATCTATCTATCTATCTATCTATCTATCTATCTATCTATCTATCTAATGTCCCTAACTTTATAAAATGAGCTCTCTTTTTTTAAAAAAAAAAGATTTATTTATGTATGCATACAAGAACTGGGGTGTAGGCCAGAGGTATGGGGTGGTGAGAGAATTCACCAGAGACAGAGTGGGGAGCAGAACAGGCAGATCTATTGAAGTACACTGTTGAGGGGAGCAGTGGGTGAGGCAGGAGAGGTCTGCTGTACCATGTGGAAAGATCCTTGGCTAGGAATCGAACTTGTGCTGCAGTGGCTGCACATAGCTTCATAGTGCTGAGACTTAATCCATTGCAACACCAGGGAGGCCGGAAAATGAACTTTCTGGTTAACTAATTGATACTAGCTAAACAGTTGATTCAGCCACTATAGTGCCTGACAACATTTAAGTAAAATTTAACTTCAATTTAAGAACAAAATTAACTAAGAAAAAAGAAAACAATGCTGTTAAAACTGTATTTGTATTCAAATTAAACCAAGTACATTGCTATAGCATAGTATAATTTTTATTAGCTGTTCATATACATAGAAAGTGAATTTTTAAAAGTTATCAAAATACTGAACTATATTTACCTAAGATTGGCAAGATGCCTGTCACAGAAACTAACAAAATATACTGAAGTCAAGATTGTCACATTCAATTTACTACAGAAGCTGTAATCATCTGCATCATAGTTCTACATTAAAACACCAGCCAAGAGTAATAGAAGAATTTGCTGCACAGAGACCCAGATCAAGTTTCCACATTTAATTAACTACAAAGAGACACTATGTTTAGATCCTTTCTCAAAGTATTAGTTTGGTTATCTTTGTCTTGCACAAACATTGGTGGAAATGAATCATTTTAAAAGCTGATAAGTTCTCAAAAATACCCTAGCTTGACAAATTCAAGCTATAAACATACTATATAGGTTAGTTTGAGACATAAAACACTGTAAGTTTATTTAGTTTCTCAGAAATTCCATCTCAGGAAAGAATTGGTCTTAATCCAGTAACAATTACCTCCTATAAAGCTCTGTCATAGGTCATTTCCCATCATCTTGGTGTGTTCAGTCTCTATAAATAAAACAATGGTTAGAAATGTCATGCTACATCATCCTGGCTGACATTTGACCTGGCTAAACCAGGCTAAATATATGATAAAATTTAATCATATATTTTTAATCGTCCGTTCTATAAATGTTAAACAACCCAAAAAGGGTAACCACATCCATGTTCATGAAATATTCTAATATAAAATGCATGAGATGCTAAAATCACATTTGCAGAGGTGGAAGTAATTATTATAATGGAAAATCTTGGAGGGAATAGATTTACACACAACAGAAACTCTCATTTGAGAAGGGCATGCATTTGCTTGAGCTGGCTTCTTCCTGTTACATAAGAAACTGGGAGTAAGCCAATGGACATCTTGCCACAGAGAATTGACAGATGCCTGCAGAGGAAAAGTGGAATCAAGCCAGGCAATCCAAACTGGTCCACTTCATATTGACTATGGACGAAACACTTGTTTAGTTAAAGATACCTAATTTTCCAATGGTGAAATAAGTCTTAGAATTTTATTAGCATTTATTGACCCCTGCTCTGTGACTTCTTTCTTCATTGCAATTCATATAAGTACATTGGTGCCACATTTTATTATACACAACAAATGAACTGCAATATGGAATGTGGTCAAAAATACTAAATATTTCATACTTCAGTATTACAGATATACATTTTTGCTTTTGAGATGACATAAGAAACTTGCCTATTTGCATGAGAATAATCAATTAGTAAAATTAATAAAAAGAGTGGCTTTATTTTAAATAATCATTAACCTGCAACACTACATATTATATTATGTGTTTTAAATCCCCAGTCTTGTTCTAAATCATCTACATTTCCAGTTTACAGTGTAGTATAATGGAAAGGGTATAGGATTTGAAATTTGACAGGTGTGTTTAAATCCTGCTCTGCCACTTACTAGCAGAATGACCCTTAAAATTCACCCTTAGTTCTATCATTTATACAACAGGCATAACAATATTTAATTTGAATTGTTATTATGAGGATGAAATCAGAAACAGTGTTTGTCACATGTGAGTAGGTGTTCAAGAGCTGTTATTTCTCTTCATATCTGTCCTCCACCCTCAAAGCAACAAAACAATAAGACCTCTGTACTTCATGAATGTTTTGGGTGGGATGAAGCCTAAGAATAACAAATGAGTTTTAAAAGTAAACGCTTATTTAGAAGGAGACAAATCACAACAATATTTAAACTTGATTCTAAAATCTGGATAAAACAATGATGTAAACCAGAATTAAATCAATAAAATATTTTTGAAAGAAAATAGTGTATGGGGCCTCCCTGGTGGCACAACGGGTTAAGTCTCAGCCTATGAAGCTGTCACCAGCCACTGCAGCACGAGTTCGATCCCCAGCCAGGGAGATACCCACGTAGTGCAGCAGATCTCTCCTGCCTCACCACATACTCCCCTCAGCAGTGTACTTAGGTCTGTCTGCCTGCTCTGCTCCCTGCTCTGCCTCTGGTGAATCCTCTCACCACCTCACACCTTTGGTCTACACCCCAGTTCTTATATGCAAAAATAAATAAATCTTAAAAAAAAAAGAAAATAGTGTATGGCAACTCCCATCTTAATTCTTTTATTATCCCCAATTTCATTTTTCCATCCATCTGTAGGACATGTTTCTTCAAAGTTCCATTAGCATCCTAAACTCAAATCATCAAAACTTAGTTCATCCTGGTTTTATTAAATTGACTCCACATTGGTCTCAAGGACATATATTTAGGAATAATTTTTAACAAGGCCTGTTCATCACATATTAAAATTCAGACTATCTCCAAGGGGATTCATTGAAAATATCTCCTTATCTCTATATATATCGAAATTCCCATTTCCATTTATTGATAAGTTTTGAACCTAATCCAAAATGGTGTACTTTGAGTATCCAAATCTTACTCATCTTTCAGAGTTTAGTTCCTGGCCCACATTGTCCCTGAAATCTTCCCTGAATATTCCCATTAACATTTTATTTACTTGAAAAAAATCCCTTCTCTGAACTAGCACTAATTTTAGTTCTTCTAAATTAAGCAATGAGACTGAAGTTTGCAGAATCACAAGAAACCTTGATACCAGTCCATTTCTCTACCATCCTTTTATTTACTCTCTACTTAGCACATTCTTATACAACATTTGATATTACCCATGTATTTTTTTTTTCAAGTGGTAAGATTTCTCCTCCTCTCCCCAGGCTATTACTTCACAGGGCGATGGTATTCTGACATTCTGTCATATATATGACAAAAGTAATAGGCCATTTGCTATAAGCATAGCTCCAAGACATTATTTGAAAAGAATTCAATGGTCGGTTCTCTCTATTCTCTAAAATTGACAATAAAAAGGCAAAAAGAAAATGCTTATTTCATTTGTTATAGCTTGTGAAATTTATCTTCCTGAAAAGTTCCCCCAGAGATCCATATTAGAATAAGGAACAGTCATCTTAGATCAATTCCTTTTATTATTCACCAGTGAGAAAAAATCTTCAGTTGTATCTTTGACATGGGTTTTGGATTCATATAGGAGAATTAACCAATGATCTTCCATAACTCAATTGGATAGTTCTTTTGTAAATTACTACCCCATTTCTTATGTATATATATATTGAGGGCTAAAGGGAGAGAGAATTAATGACTCCTGACATTTCCCAGGGATTGGTACTATAATCAGTTTTTTTAGAAGTGATTTATGGAAGTTTCACAAACTGAGAGAAGACAGAAATTCTATAAATAGTTGAGTCTAAGCCACAGTGGGGGCAAAAACTTAGTTACTCTACTATGCTATTTGTACTAATTACACTGGTCAACAAATTTTTACTAAAGTCATGTTACTGAAATAAAATTAGTCATTCCCTATCAATTTGTATGTGCTCAACACAGATATGACAGTCAAATTCTAATTTGAGCTCTAGTTTTTATTGTAATCTGCAATAAATTGATGTTTACATCATGAAATGCATGCCAATAGTAATAGGCCTATGGTTAATACCTGTAAAAAATCAAGTCATAGACTATATCTTAGATTTCTTCACTTGTCTCTTATACAGCTGTTCAGGAATAGAATAGATGGAAGACGGTTTCCATTGTGCAAAAGCACAGCCTTAAGACTCAGTTTTGAAGAGTCTAGAAGTAGTTTCCATTCTTGTGGGTCATGAGTGATTTCTAAGGTATTCATGAGGCCCCCAATATCGGAACAGAATACCAGAGTATTTTCCTTTCTGAAGAAAGGCTCCAACTGCTGGTGGTGCTTTCGATATAAAGAAATTGTGATATCTTCTTCTAGAAGATTCCATTGTTGGAGTCTTGATCCTAGCAATTTTGCCTTGTTCTTGGATAAATCCAAATCACGAACCAGGTCATTTACTTCTTCCTGTGTTAGTCCGTGTGGGGTTGATGATGCACCACAGTGAAAATCTGGATCACTGCATGTTGATGGAACAGGAGAAGAACAGGTCGGCTCACCCTTGTCCTCATCAGATGAATCAAGAGAATATTCTGCTGGAGGTTCTGGAATAGGAAGTCCCTCACCATGTGGAACTGGTCTCTATGCAGACAGAATGTTTGGGTAGCTTATTCTTGATTTCTTTTGCTTTGTTATTCTGCCAGAAAGAGGAGGAACCAATCAGAAGGAACAGTCTTTTCTGTGGTTGCTTGGCTCTCTTCACACCACGTGGACTGCACACGGCATTGATGGTCTTTTGCCATTTAACCTCTGTGAATGCTGTGTTGTACATGGAGCACAGCATATATGTGGAGCCCAAGGCTTGTTTTGGTCACCAACTTTGCATCCAAAGTAAAGATGATAAGCCTCCTTCACTTGAGAAGTGATACTTTTCTTCTGGCTGGCAAATGTCACTTCCCCACAAATAGAGCAGAACTTGTCCACACTATTAACGCACTTTCAAGGCATTACTGTTCTGTATTGTGCCTAAATGGATAAAATAAAAACAGTTCTATGGAACAGTAGCTTGAACTGTTCGCACAAAGTCTGAAAGATTTTCAATGCTCAAACTTTCCGACATGGCTTTATAGAGTGCACTGCTGACATCAGCTTACTTCAGCAGTAGTATTGCATTGCATCAGAAAATGATGCAATCAACTCTGGATGATGTTGCATGAAGGTATTATGCAATGTGATGCAATATTACATCATTCTAGGCTGATTTAGGATGTTGTTGCAGTCCTACTGGATAAATTTACACGGTGAGACATATAAAATGAATTTTATGAAATACCGTCAAAACAAGCACTAATAAAAAATGTTCAGGGTTATATTCATGTTCAGCACACCAAGATACTACAGATTAGGGCCTTTTTAAGTCAGTAATGATCTCACTGTTGACCGGTGTTATTTACTGACCTCTAATTAAGTATTAACTTCCAAAAGACTATAAGCTAATGAAGAACTGGAGATGTTTTTTCCTCCCCTTCCAGTTCCTCCTCTTCCTTCTCTATTCCTTCTCTTTCCTCCAATTCCCAGACTGTGTCACTGACATAATGGACACTAAGTAAATATGTGTAAATTAAATAATTAAAGGATTTTTTTAAGAACATTGAGAAAAATTCTATACAGTTTATTTTTTCTTGTCAGAGGATAAATTATCTTCAGGCATGTTTTCCTAACCTGACTTTATAAGCTTAATGCCTATTAACTTTCCAGGAAATCTTGAAACATAGGGAAAGCCACTTAGATTTAGGAAGATAATGGTACAATACACCAATTGTTTGGTCCTTCATTAAGATGAGAAAAATCTGTCAAACACTGCCATCTGCTACCCAAAGAATCAAAAGATTAAAACACACACAAAGTCAATTGATGACTCACAAAAAGATACAGGCTTAAAAGGCAAAGCATTATATAATGAGCAATAAAGTCTAAAACAATGGCAAAGCAGGGAGGAGAGAAGAGGAGGGGAGGAGAAGGGGGAGGTCTGATGGTGATTATCTAGTTGCCATGTCACTGCCAGGCTATAAGACAGGAAGATGCAGGGGGGAAGATGACTAAATTAACTATTCTCTTCCTTCATCATGAGTAATCTATTGTTGCTGAGACTCAGGAAAATGTTTGTTTCAGGAAGATTTTTGTTACGCTTCAATAGTCCACTTCTTGGTTAGATTTGTGATCAGTGGTGGTGGAAAAAAATGAAAAGATTGTGATTTATTCACAGAAACAGTTACAGTCTGACAGAAGTTAACTGATCCATGGCTGTTCACATTTTCTCATGGGAAAACCCAGCCCCAAACAGGGAAAATGTGCCTGAAAAGAGCTGGAGACTGATATCCCATAAGCCAAAGTGAGGAGTAATAACAATAGTAGATAGTTGTCTTTATTGAATTCTTACTGTGTGACAGCCATTTCTAAGTGCTAAACAGTTATGATTTCATTGATCCACCCAGAAACCTTACATATTAGGAGCAATTATTATCCTGATTCACAGGTAGGGAAAATAAATCTCAGAGAAGTAATTTGTCCATGATCATTCAGTTTGAACATATCAGAACCAGGATATGAGCCCAGGTAATGTGATTTAAGATTTCATGTTTTATGGAAGAAACTTTCATTCTTATTGCATGCTGTAATAAGACATCTTAATGTGTTTTAGAAGTTTTTCTGTAAATCTAACATACATACAGCATTTCTCTTGGCAATAGTAAAAAAGATCAAACTATGCAACAAATAGACACCTTCATTATGATGGCTTGTGTGAGGACTCCACAGAAGCAAAAGCCTAGTGAAAGAATTGAGGCTCTCTGTTTCAAGCTGCTCTCATGACCAACCCAATGGTCAAACATAGAACAACAGACTTTGAGTAAGCAGGGAAAAGATGTGTGCAAGAAGCAAACTTTAATGAGGGTATATCACAGATCTATGATATCAAGATGACCTCTGGAAGTAAAAGATGACCCCTAGAAGTAAAATGATTGTTATTCTTGAACTTCAGGGCCATTGGAGGAAGGTGTTTATCCTTCTCACTGTATTCAAGAAACATTAAAGTTCTGTGAGTTTCCAAATCCTTAATTTATGAAGCAAGGAGATTTGCAATCCAAAAAAAGAGATTAAGTGGCTCATTCTTGTTCATAAACTGAATTAATGGTCCAGGCAGGCTGGTAACTGATTCTGTGTGGTGAAGGAGATGCCAGGATTTGGAATAAGAAATCTGTTCCTACTCACTCTTCTCTAAGTTGTACATGTTTCCATTCTCACCTGTCTTCTAATTTGTCTTATTCTTTCCTTTTTTTCACATTAAAGTTACCAAATTGACCAAAGGGCCAAATGATGTCTTCTCTAGTGTTCTTGCTTCATGGTGACTATAGGTTATGAATGCATCTCTTTTTTAGGAGTGAAAGATATGAGATAATGAGACTAATTCCCAAGGACTTAGATGCCAAGAACATTTAGATCATTCTTACCTGCCTTGTACCCTGATTTGATTCACTGAGTCACAAATTCACATAGATAGAAAAATGGGTTTATTTGTGTATCTTATAGTTTTCCCCACATTAAACTTTTCTTAGAACATAGCTTGATGTTTCATCCTGAAACATGCTCACTTATTTTCCAAACACTAATGATCAAAATTAACTTTGAAAAGTTATTAATTACTATGTTGGGGGAAAAAAGAATATTCAAGTAAGAAATGTCATACTTTTAATAAGAAAAGGTGATTAAAAGTGGGAAATCATGTGCTTAAGTGAGAAGTGTGATTTTCACCCTCTTATTGGAGATTGCTTCTTAGACGAGGAAAGAAAGGATCAAGTATGTGATTTATATTTGCACTTTGAAATTTGTCCCTAGCCTGAAAGCGGATCTCTATGTTTACTCAGCCATAAGATGGAATCACATTACTCCTCCAGCGATGACTCACAGGAAACACTGGATGATTTTTTAACAGAAAAATAAGCATAGCATTCTTTTTCTAAGCATTCTGAAAGATAGATAAGAGCAGGATGGAAAACATCTTCCCACAGTCACCACTCAATAATCCTCATTTAGTTCTGAAAAGATCAGAAATGCTGACATTCCTTTCTCATCTATGCTTTGGGAAATGTGAAAAGATGCTTTTATATTTTAAGTAGATTTCTTGGGAGAGTTTCTTCCCAGCTGTACTTCTAGGGTGTGTGTGCACCTGTGAGTGTCTGAGTGTGTGTGTATGTGTGTATGTGCGCGCGCGCGTGCGCGCGCACGTAACAGAAAAAATTACATATAGACTACCGGAAAAAAAACTTTGTCAATGTTTGTTACTATAACGGCTTCTTATGCATTACTCTTTCATATCTTTGGAGAGAATATCATAGAGGTCTGAGGTATATAAACATGTATATTATGATTCAACTGGAAATGCAAAATATAGCAAAGTTATCAGATGCATATTATAATTTAGCACAATTCAATCATTGAATTAAATCATCTTTGTCAGAATGCCATGCATTATTGTAAAAAAAAAAAAAAAACTTATATCCAAATTGATCTTATCACTGACCTTTACTCACATCTCACCTTCTGTGGGTATTAGGTAGAATTCAAACTGGGGAGGGGGAGGGGCTCTCTGGTGGCACAGGGGTTAAAGTCTCAGCTCTGTCAAGGTATCACCAGCCACCTTGGCATGAGTTCGATCCCCAGTCAGGGAACCAACCCATATGGCGCAGCAGACCTCACCTGTCTGGCCCGCTGCTCCTCTCAGCAGTGTATTTCATTAATCTGCCTGTTCTGCTCCCCACTCTTTCTCTAGTGAATCCTTTTACCCCCACACCTCTGGCCTATACCCCAGTTTTTGTATTCATAAATAAATAAAAATAATCTTTAAAAAAATTCAAACTGGGGCCTTGAAAGGTGGTTAGAACTGAAATAGGTAGAAAATGAGAAAGGGAAGTAGAGCAATATGAACAAAAGCAAATGGTATGAAAGATCTTGATTTCTGGGGCCTCCTTGGTGGTGCAACAGGTTAAGCGCAGCACTATGAAGCTATCCACAGCCACTGAAGCACAAGTTCGATACCCAGCCAGGGAGATTCCCACATAACACAGCAGACCTGCCTCGCCCACTGCTCCCCTCAGCAGTGTACTTCAGTTGATCTGCTGTTCTGCTCCCCACTCTGTCTCTGGTGAATCCTCTCACCACCCTACACCTCTGGCCTACACCCCAGCTTTATGCATAAAAAAAATCTTTAAAAAAAAAGAAAGATCTTGATTTCTGCAGGAAATAACATGTAAGTCATGCTGAAACAAAGAAAAGTAAAGAAAATCATTACAAAATTATCGCAGGATGGAGTGGAAGGAATAGAGAGAACTTTGACCAGAATCTGTACATAATAAATGCTATAAATGTCTATCTCCTCCATTTCATCCCAAATTACTTGATGATTAGACCTAAACTCCTCCCTCTGACTACCGTGACCTTAAATAATAAACCCCTATCCACTCATGTTCACTTCTCTTTGCTCCCCAGTGCTGTACCAGCTAAGTTCTAACTCTTCTGCCAAGGAAGTGTCTGTTGTGCTTTCTCAATATGTATGATTAATAATATCAGGAAGAATGCTTGAAACATAGTAAATGTTTGATAAATTTTTCTGTATTAGTTGTTCTTTCTCTAGTATTCTACATCACAGAGTAGAACTGCTTGCAGTTTGATTGTATCAGTTTAAGAAAGCCTTCAGTTACACGTCATAGAAAACCACATTAATGGAAGGTCAAACTCTATGGATATATATTATGTGTTTCCAGGATTTCATCAGCAACTCAAAATGTCCTTCCACCTTTTGATTTCATAATTATTAGCCTGTCAGATTTTCATTTTTAGGCTCACAAAATGGTTGCTGTAACTCCAGGCACTATTCCCTTGCTTAAGTGTCCAGGGTAGCATGAAGTATCATTGACAAGTGTGTCAACACTAAACAGGCTGGGAAAAAAGAGTGCTGGGAAAGGAGAAAAGAAGTGCCATAATTGGCTTAGACAATTCATTTCTTGGGACAGGTCATATTGTTATCTAAACAAAATTAGAGTTCTGTTGGGAAAAGAGAGAAATGACTGTTGAGTAAACATCTTGGTTTCTGTCTGCCCATCTCTTGCAGTTTTACACAGGAAAGTAATGGCTTGATGCTTGAGACTGTACATTCCAGAGCTGAGCCATAGTAGCCACTCAGATTTGCCTGGTTGTTTAATCCTTAGCTGTTGTTCCGCCCATTCCCATTATGTTTTCCTTTTAGACCCATTTCAGAGTCACAGATATTTTTGAAACTATTTTTGAAAGGCAGGAAGTTTCAGTAGTTAATAGATAGCTAACAGACACTTTATATTTAGTAAACTTTGTGTGGATTCCTAGAGAAACTCAGAAGCCAATATACAACTTTGAATGTAAACATAATGTGCTTAGCTAAGCTGCTAGTCCTTAATTATCTTTTCAGGAAGGCTTACTAGGTCCTAAAGCTACTAACCAGAGCAACCTCCTGACAGCCCATGCTCTAAAACAGGACTCACTACCAAATAACAGTTCCTTTCCCTACACATTACAGTATTTATCTGAACACAAAGTAATTAACATCTCCAGCAAGTAAAATCTCTGATTGCATCATATGGTCTCAATGCTCTCAGGCCACTCACCCATCTGGTTGCACTGATGTTGCCATTTGCCGGCATGTGGGCTTGTATGTGTAGTGAGGGTATGTGTAGGGGAGAGTGGAGGAGCGCTGGGTGTTTGGAGTAACACGTTACCACATGTGCATGGTTGGGTTTGTAACCTGTATGCAGTTTCTCCACTGCTCTGCTCAAATAAGAAAAGGACAGCTGCTCTTAGATTTTAATCCTGATACATTCCCTGCTTGCTGCCTCTGGAGAGCATCCCTGTGTGAAAGACATTAATGTTTTACAATTAATTGGATGAAAGGCTATAGCCTAGCAATTCTTCAGCTATGAAAGTCAGTTTGTACAGATCAAGGAAATAATGGCAGTTCTAGACAAAAGCCACACTGAGTTTTTGACCTCTTGGAGAGAGAGATATATAGAAAAAAGGATTGCTAATCAGACTCAGTCTACATTTATACTCCCGAATTATGCACATGCTGATAAATTTGTATGTATATATTTATCAAATATTTATTTAGCAAATGTTTCTTGGGAATACAGTTTTGATGTCAGGGGAGGGGTGAGAGACCAAAATTTGAAGTATCTATCTTAGCTAGAAGATGGAACTCTGAACTCTATTCTCCTAAATAATAATAATAATAAAAATAACAATAACAATAACTTGCTACAAATATCAGGGTTAATTTGTATATACTGTCTAGACATTGGAATTAAAATTGAAGAAAAAACGAATATCATCAGATAATTTGGTCATAGGATATTCTACACCCGGATATTTTAAATTCAAAATCTCACTTTTCTTTCAGTAGCATTGAAAGCAAATAAATGCGATAAACAAATCTGCTAACCATTAAGAAGAACTGGCCCAATATATACAACAGAGTCAAACCTAGGAAATACTCTTGGAGTGTCCAAAGCTAATGTTCATTAGGCGATCCTAGGAGAACATGGAGTAAAATATAGGGGACCCAGAAAGCGTGTGACTGTAATTCATAAACGGTCGTTTCTTAGACAGTTTGAAATAAGTAAAATAAAATAAAAATAGTCTATAGATCTGCTGCACAAAAATGCATAATTCTTATACCTAACAATCAACAAGAGCTGCAAGTTTTATCAATTATTTCAATATGCCCTTTGTTTAGTTTTATTTTCCACAAAGGAAAAATGTCAACCCAAGCTGGAATGAGTACTTGTTATACTCTTCTCATATGTGCTGCGATGATTTTGCTGAGAGGTTAACAGTTACAGCTCTTATGCTCAGGTGAGAGATGTGAGGTTACTGGGCGGGCAGAGAGAGAAATGGTCAAAATGACCCTATAGCACAAAGTGTTCATGATCTTCTTTGCTACTTTGGTTCCGACACATTTTCTTAGACTCAAGAAATCCATGGTCCCTGTCCCCACCAAGAATAAGGGGAGGCATTAGAACAGTTAGTGTTGTCATGAGAGAGATGGTTCTGGAAGAGTTGAAACCTAGCTCCCTTAGACTTTAACTGGCAAGTTGCTTAACTTTTCTGAGTTTCCTTTATGTGGGCAGGTGAATTGGGGATAAGAATAGTAAATATCTCATAGGACTATATAGGCAGAGTAAGTGAAATAATCATATAAATTATTTAATCCATGATAAATTCTATAAATGTTAAGTACTAGTATTATGATTTCAGTTATAGTGGTGGTGAGAGAGCATTGGAAAAGAGACCCTTTTAAACTGACTCCAGACATCATCCATTCACTTATTCCTTTGAAGGCAAGAACACCTCGACTGTATTGAGGGAAGGCAGAATGGTTTTGGTTATAATACAAGATCTTGGCAAATTCTCAATGAGGTAAAATTTACTTCTAAAATTTCTCATCTCCCCTTAGGCCCCCTCCTCCGGAGTATTGTTTTCTCCACTGCCCTGGTGGTTCAGAGCCACTCCCCGAAGTTCACCTTAATAGACAAACTTGTCACCTCAGTCACCCCCTCCCAAATTCCTTGTGCAAAGTTCCATTACTTAAATGTTTGGGTTTGTTTCTTTGTTTTTTGGTTAAAGACTTGATTCATGCTAAAGTGTTAAATTTTCTGGTCTATTGGTGCATTGTATTAACCCTTTCAGATAATAGGCCTGCATTTCAACAGGGGTGGAATAGAAACCTAGTGCCTTATACAAAGTAGTCTTACCCAAGCTGGAATTTCAGAGTTCAATGTGGACCCACAGGGTAAAGACCTGGGGGCAGATGTGATGTTCAGCACTTCCCAAATCAATTTACAAGGAAGTTCTGTCTCTGTTTACAGAGCTGGCTTGGCAAGAGATTATGAAGTCCTGTCCTGACTTGATGGAGCATACAGTTTAGTGGGAGAGACAAGACATGTTTCAATTAGACAATAATAGAATAAAACCCAAGGCATAATATTGTTAGATAATAGTTGTCGGGAAATATTGTTCTGAAAATACAAGAAAACGCCAAAAGTTATTTATTAATAATAACTAATGTTTATTAAATACTTAGTAGGTGATAACATTTTATTGTGGCAAAATATATGTAACAAAATTTACCATGGGCATCATTTAGTGTAGTCACGATGTTGTGCAACCATCACCCTTGTCTAGTTCCAAATGAACCGTCTAGTTCATCATCCCAAAGAAAATCTGCTTATTTAATACACTTCCCACTCTCCCTGTAACCCATGGCTGAGGCCAACGTCTGCTGCAGGTGGTGGCCCCTGGAGGGGGTTGCTGGTGAGGACGCATGGCCCCAGGGAAAAAGCTAAAAAGTATAAAAGTTTAGGGTGGAGCAACTGATAAGAAATATAAGGGATTGCAGAAGGGGGACGTATTTATTCGGTCTTTGGGATTTAGGATTTTCAGATCGTCAGCATTTGGGGTCAGCGGATGTTGGCCCCCACCACACCCATCTTCCAGAAGGCTATTGTGGGCCTATGAAGGTGGAGGCCTCCAACAGCCAGCCTCAGAGAGGAACAGTTTGGAGGTTTTGCAAGTAGCCAAGCGACTAAAACGGTTCCCACTTTTGGTGCTGTTACAGCTGAGGAGAGAAAGCAAAGACCTGGAGCCAGACACCTCGCTGAGCTGTGACTGTGGCGGCCTGTGGGGCCCTTTGACCATTGTGGCTGCTGTTTTGAGTGTCACTGGTCTGGTGCTGCTTTGGGGCATCTCCAGTAGTCTTCTGTTGTCTTCTTTGGAACCTGGCCTATAGTCTGGCTGCTGAGTGCTCCAGGTCAGCAAAGGCAGGAAGAGGCCATCTTGGGCGTGGCTTATTGTTCGGGAGAGGAGCTCTGTGTCCTCAGTGGCAGGAAGACACCATTTTAGCTGCCTTTTTGTGTAGGACTTAGAAACACCAGACATTGCCTCAGGTGAGGTAAACAGCTGTTCTTGGCCTCAGTGACTCTGTTTTTCCTGGTTTGTTAAATAAATCTCATTGTTGTTGTTTCCTGAGCCTGAGTAGTCTTGCAATTGTGCACGTGGGTGAAGAACTCAGACAGTGACCAGTAAACTATTTGGGCAGTGTCCTTGGCCAGTTTTAGTGCCCCTTGCTGCTGTGTATCATCCCCTCTTACCAGTCCATGGCAAATACTAATCTGTTTTCCATTCCTATGGATTTACCTGTACTAGATATGTCATATAAATTGATTCATATAAGATGTAGCCTTTTAGATCTAACGTCTTCTATTTAACATACGGTTTCATGCATGGTATAGCATTTTTATTCCTTTTTATGGCTGAATAACATTGTTTTAAGGATATAAGTTTTTTATATATTATTCAGTTGATGGACATTTGGATTGTTTCTAAGTTTTGGTTATTGGAATAATTCTGCTCTAGACATTCATGTACAAGTTTTTGTTTGGGCACCTGTTTCCAGTTCTTTGAGGTACATACTCAGGAACGGAATTATGGGATAATATGGTAACTCTTCATTTAACTTATCAAGGAAACACCAAACTGATTTTCAGTTTCCATTTTATAATACCACAAACAAGGTACTAGACTCTAACTTCCCTAACTTTTCATCAATGTTCGTTATTTTCTATTTTTTTGATTCTTCCCTTTGTCAGTGATATCTCATTGAGGTTTTGATGTGCATTTCCTTCATGACGCTGAGGATCTTTACATGAGCTTGTTGGCCATTTGTGTGTCTTTGTGATAGAACTTTAAGTATCTTAATTCAGTTTATTCCTGCTATAGACTTGACAAATATTTTATAGATAAATGATCTGAGGTTTGTAAGTAAGATGAGGTAAATCATCTAAAGTCATGGCAAAATTGGATTCAGATTGATTTTCACGCTGGCTCTAAGCTCTAAGGGAGCCTGGAAAGTTATATACTTGGGCTTCTGAAGAATATCTGTACTGCTCACGTTAAGAAAAACTTCCAAGAGTAATTCAATTAATGACCAAGGCTTGTTGGAGGCATCTCACCATAAGGCAGGTCAGCAACAGAGGATGAGTCACACCACCTGGGTCATGGTGCCATCAGTTCACTGTGTTGTTTGTGTCCTGCTTTCACTAGGGAGGTTTTTGGGAGCATCTGTAGGCCATGGGAAACTTTTATTTCCATTTTGTTTTCTCATTAAAAAAAAGAAGTAGCCTGTTATAATTGCACTGAGATCTAATTTCTTTCATAAAATACCATTTTATTTGATTAACTAGAACACTGCAGTTAGAAGGTAGAAGATGAACAAGTTACACTTACATAACCCAACAGGAACAGAATCCAGACTATATTTCAAAGAGTTTCTGATCACTCCGGATAATCAAAGAGCTTCTGCAACAGGGCAGGTGAATGCAGAGCCTATGCCCTGGAGCCAGTACTTTGCTAACCCACAAAGTGCTGACTCAACAGCTCATGAGAAGAGTGTCTGTGCACTGACACGTCACATGTGCCATGTATGTGGATGTGCCATGGCATCTCTGCAACTGCTAACGCTTCACATACATCTTGATCAATTACCCTGCCTCTTCTTTAGAAGATTCTGCCTTTGATTATATAATTAGAGATTAAGATAAATATTGCACAGTTAGTAATGAGAGTACCTACAAATTGCCTTTGATACAGTGATTCTAAGACAAGCTTCCCGTGATAAAAAGGTGCCTAGAGTGACATGGAGATTGAACTAAATGAGGGAAAATTCTAAATTTCAGCCTTTTATCCCAAATACAGAATTAAAAAAAAAACTCCCTATGAGACGAGATTAAAGTGATGTATAAAACATGACATTATAAATCAGAACCAAAGAGAATCAAATGCACACTGGGACTAATTAGACAAACCTAAGATTTAATATCAATAACTTTAAAGGATCTTGACAAATCACATTAACGGGTAGAGTTTGCGGCCAGTGCTATGCAGGAGCGCTGTATTTTCCCAGGTACATGTGTGAATAACACCCCCCTGCCACATACCACCTGGACCATGTGGGGTGCTTTCATTAGCACTCCCAGGCAGATCTCCAGTCAACACCAGAGCTTTCTGTTTACTTTTAAGGAAGTGCAAAGTATAAATGTTTACCAAATCTGGACTAGACTGCCCAGTCTCAGGGTTGATTGTGGCTTCTATTGTTTTCTTAAATGTGTTGTGATATGAATAGAGCAAATTGGGACAGAGAATAGATTTATTCAATATCTTTTCTCCTATGATCTGGGCCTCCTAAGAAAAGATGAGGAAATTGGCAGGAATTTTCTCAAGAATGGTGACTAACATCACCTGTAAAATTATATCAAGTTGTAATTTTCAAAAATAATTTTTAGAGTAAGTGATTTTCAAAACTATTTTCCCCAATAATCTTTCCCTTCATACTAAAAAACAAACAACAACAAAAACTCTGAGCAAAAGTGACATTTATGTAAAGATGAGGAATTAGTGGGAACAACTGGGGAGCATTTGCTGGTGCCAGGCCTGATATCTGGAGCATTTGTCTCCAGGAGAATGTAGGGAGATAAAGTGAGCTCCTTTATCCTCCGGATCCAGATGCTTAAAATCCTGTCTCAGTGTAGCATTTAATCAGAGATGGAGCCGAACCATGAAATCACAGATCTTTCTTAACAAGATCTTTATGGATATATATATGACTGGCTGTACTTAGAAAGAACAACCTAGCCCAATCAATTTGAATTCCCTGGATGTTGTTAAAATATTTATGGACCTTTCAAAGCATTTACATGTATATTTGAAATAGGCAATTACAAATTAAAACAACAACAAGATAGTCTACATTAAAAGCTTATGGAAATTTACAAGTAGACATTACTGGCTTTCTTGATCTTCTCTTCCCTAAAATATATTTCCCTAAGAGTAGTATACCATATAAGCTTGACCGGTGGCTTAGCTGTTAGAAGCTAGTCAGAAAAGTTATAAAACATATTTTCTTTTTCCTTTTGATATTATTTTAGTTTAACTTTACTATGTTTCTGGATTATAAATGGCAAATCTAAACATTGCTAAAAAACATAAAAAATTACAAAGAAATTAAAATGGCCTCTAATTGAAATTAATTTGAATGTTTGGATTTACTTTCTCAAGTCTTTTATTAATGTTTGTATGAATACATAGATATATCTAGATATTAACTTACTTACAAAGTGGAATTCACCCCTTAAATAACTTTTATCTCTGAATTTACTGTGTATTACAAAATAGGATTTTAATACCATTAAATATTCTTTGAGCCTAAGATTTTAAATGACTACATAATATCCTCCTTAAGCAATTTCAGTAATGAGTGTACAGATTGTATTTTTGTTCTTACGAATGATACAGTGATGAAGATTTTGATATTTAAATTTTTGATCATATTGCTGGTTATTTCCTTTGGACAGATTCAAGAATTGGAATTTGCAGGTAAAATATAAAAGTAAACTTTTTTAAGGTTTATAATATGTTTTGCAATCACTATTCTCACTGTTCTACAATGTAAATTGTATAAACCCCACTACTGGAAGAAAGAAATGTGTCTATCTCACCTCATTCTCATTCAGATGATTATTAGTATTAAAAAAATAGATTCCAGCTTGATGTACCCAAAGTAACATCTCACTGTTGCCTTAATTAGCTTTTCTTTAAAACTAGCTAAAATATGTATTTTAAAAATTTGGTCAGTAGCCATTTGTGCATTTTCTTGAAAACTCATACAGTGTCTCCATCTCCTTCCTTGTCTACATTTTTGTTTTCATAATTAAAAAATAAAAAATAAATATATCTTAAAAATAAAAATAAATGTTTTTTATTTCCTTTTCTCATTTGTTAGTTTAATTTTCCAATTTTGTATTTAAATAAAAAGTAGCTTTCATAAAAAGAAAACAAAATAGAATTATGAAAATAAAAATTTAAAAATACAAAATAGAATTATGAACAATAAAAATATTAAAGTTATTTTCTATCTTCTACCCTCCTCTACAACAGATAGTTTGTTTGCATATTTCTTACAGACACTTGCTTTTAAAAAATGCACGGGCATATAAACTATAGGCTTTCCTTTTAACATAAACTAGATCATTTGCTTTCCAGTTATAAATAGATCATATATTTGTTTGTCAGAACTCATAGATATTCCTCACTCATGTAAAAAAAAAAAAATCTCTACAGTATCCAGAAATTTGGGTGTTATGTTGCATAGTTAACTTCTCTATTTCCTTATTTATATAGACCCTTGTATATATAATTTTATGTTCATGGTGAATAGAGGTTTCTGGGTTTTTTCTATGCATCTTCCCTCTGAGTGCAAAATATAGTTATATCATTTTTCATTATGTATTTTTCTTAGAGGGGAGATTTCTGTCCTACAACTGAGAACACAGTTCTCATCAACTAGTTAGAAATGTCCAGGGCAAAATTAGGTGCTCCAATGGACCTCATTCTTCACATGCAGAACTAACAGTTAGGGATTCCTGGAAAAACCACAGAAAAGCAGCAGATGTCTGCCAGACTTCTCCCATCCTCATTCGAAAGTCAGAGAACAAGAGCACAGCTTTCATGGCTCTAAAGGGAGGAGGGGTAAGTCACCATCCTGCAGCCCATCTTCTGTTGAACTGGGGCTTAATGCTTATAGCTGTTGAGCAGGTTCTCCTGGCCACACTTACAGACCAGGCTGGCACAGTTCCCAGTATAGGAAGCTCTCAGGGCAGTCCCAAGACTCTGTGTGGCTAATACGTTCGTTCTTGATTTCTACATTCAGGAAATAGCTCAAAAGGCCAAATACTTGTAGAGGCCAGAAGAGAGAGAAACTGCCAGGCTCAACCCCATTTCATCTTTGCCTCTGATCATTATGACAAGACTTCTCATAGAACCAGCACAGCCTGCCTGACCTGCCTCAGGTGAGTGTGAGAGATGGATGCTGTTAGGCACACCCACCACTCACAATCTCTTACTCCTAGAGATCTTGGGAAGGCAAAACGTACCAAATCCACTCATCCATCCATTCACTCCTCAATGAGATCTTTACTAAGTGCCCCTATAATATTGGTTTCTGGACTCTTGTTGGGTAGCAGGCACATGATTAGAAAACATGAACTTTCCCCTCAGGAAGCACACAATCTATTATAGATGTAGATGTGAACAAATGATTATAATAGCATCATTAGTTCTAGGCCCAAAGTGTCTAGAGTGGCACAGGTATGACGAAGAAGGTGCTATTTCTATGTGGGTATCCAAGTCTGTTGATCTTTCCAGGCCCAACTTCCTGTGCATCCCTGAACCCACAGCTGACTCTAGAATCAGGGATTAGCAGTCTCCTGCTGGTGTCCATCAGCTTGCATGACCACCACAGTGCCTGGGATTGCAGGTAAGCCTCCAGGCCACCGAGACGCTCCTTACACCAGAGAGGAATCCGAGCCCAGAAACACAGTGTGATGACTCAGAGTCGAGGATCCGCCCTCCGTGAGGACATGCACTTGAACCCACCATGGAACTTGATTTGGCTTTTGTCTTCGTTTAGGGTTCCCCATAAGCAGACTCTAAGACAAAGTTAAAACTTTGGAAAAGAAAGAATGAAAAGCAGATTTATTGTATAGTGTGTGTGTGTGTGTGTGTGTGTGTGTGTGTGTATCTATATATATATTTATATTTATATACCTCCTCCTACATCAGGGTTGAAAGGGCAAAGCAATGTCCACACCCAGCTGTGATTTCTAAACAACCTTGGTTCCACTTTTAAGGCTGAGTAGAGACGAAAGCCAGAATTGCAATTTTAGGCCAGAATCCCATCAAGGTGAAGAATTTCTTAAAGGTGACACTTTCCTGTTTCATTGTATGAAGAAACCATAGATATTCTGAATTTAAATAAGTTGGATTCACACTTCATTCTATGTTTAAAATTTCAATCATTTTATGAGTGAAAATTAAACTTTAATGTTGTAAAAAATTAAATAATTAAATTTAATACTATGGAGAGAGACAGAGAACACCTAATCCTAACTACTGGATGACCAGGGAACCTGAATTTAATTCTATGGAGTGGATGTGCCAGAGAGTAGATTTTGTCTGGGGACAGAAATATCTCCCTTTAAAGTCAACATTGGAGGTTGAAAGACATTCCTGAGCGACTGGAGCCTTCAGATTGTTCAGTCACACCTTCCTGAACATCTTTAGCCAACAATAAAGACAGGCCTGCTTATACCTGCTGTGGTCTGGTTAACCCAGTTCAACTCTTACCCACTCATTGTGACCACCTGTATTTAGATGTCACCCACCTGTGGTGATGGTGTTTGGAGGCAATGGCTGATGGACCCACACGCTGTCTCAGGAAGCTCTATGACTTTGCGGCTGAGACCCCCAGACCTTAGATTCTATTGCCTGAGCTCAAATCCCAGCCCGGTCATTGACCAGCTATGGATCTGCAGTGAAGTCTCATAGCTTCCTGGCACAGAGTTTCCTTAATCTGTAAGATGGAGATAAGACTACCATGAAAACATTTTGTTAACCTCTGTACTCAGAATTGTAAGACTGTGGATGGATTTGTGTTTGTGCAATGTTTCTTGCTCTTCCTGTAAATTCTGAATTGATCAGACTTTTTGGTCAGTGTGTCACTAAGCTTGCCCCTCTTGTTCAGGTGGAAAGATAACACTTAGGAACCCACAAATTTTCTTCTGAGTTGAATTTTCATGAACATTCAGGGTTCTGATTTTTGAAGTCAGAGAGCTGGAAATTTTTGCTTTGGATCATTTCTTTAGCAGCTGTGTTTAGATAATATAACCTGATGTTTGATGCTATGAGTGCTGATCTGTTCCTGTTAGCTATACAAAAACTTATCTTTCAACTAGCTTCAACTTGTTAAAATCTGATTTTTTAATTGCTTAAAACGGTGATGGAAATTACTTGCTTTCATTACATGAACTTTGCTATGACTCTTTTGTCCTGAAATCCTTGTACACTCTCAAGTTTATAAGTAATTTGTAGATGTAATAGAAGCAATATATACATATCATATTATCTAAAAATAGATTTATAAAATTTAGTCAACAAATGATTGTATCCAAGGTATTGTTTTACTTCTGATCCTATGGCAATTTAAAAATGGGTGGGGTGTAGAGTCATGAGAAGTTTGCCTCCCACTGTATACTACTTGAAGTCCATATCATGTGGAATTTCCATTTTGGATTGATACTGCTTTTTTTATACCTAAAGTATTTCACATGAACAAATAGGTAAAATAAATTCCCCTGAGTAAATACTTATTAGCACCTATGTAGTTTAGGAATTGATCTGAAAACCAGAAATACTTAAATGGTCTTTTCTGGAGAGGAGCTGATGTTCTGGCTAGATAGAAATTCTTGAATAAAGAATTAAGGTTATTCAGAGTGATATAAATACATTGAGAAAAGGACATAAGGTAGGGCTGTCCTGAGCAAAGGGAATTTTTTTTAAATATATATAATTTATATCTTTACATTATTGTGTATTCCCCGTGGGTTACCCACCACCAATTTACCCATGAACCGTCACATAGTCCCTTGTGCTCTTTTCTCCCGTTTTGAACCCTTATCCTCCCCCTTCCTCCCTGAATGTCCCTCATTTCTGGTTGCCTGCTAGTTAGCAAAGGGAATTTGAATAGAACATTCAATTCAGACTTAACACTTACCAGGGGAATAGGAGCATGAGTAGGGAGCTAGCAGAAGCAGGACTTCAAACTATTTGGAAAACAGTGATTCTTCCACTGTGGTTGCAGATTGTCTGGTGCCTGGCCCGAGCTCCCCTCACAGTGAGTGGATGACTGACAGGCAGATCATACATGCCTGCAGAGGTCCAATTTTCCACAACTGTGAGCAACCATTAGAGATCATGTGCCCTTGTAATGACTTAGGTGGATTAGAGGACATTGGCAAACCTTGACCATGAGAGACTATAGCAAGGATGGAGGCACACTGAACGTCAATCTTATGCAGTGGTGACCTGAGCAGCAATATTCCAACCAGGCTTTCCGTCTGGGGGACTGTTTATGTTCCTTGTTTCCTGCATCACTTGCATTGGCCCGTCTGAGTTTCCTTGTTCTAGTCATTACCTCACTTGAATTCAATGTTCCTTTGGGTCTACGGACCCCTGGTATCTTTTCGATAAATTCCCTTTTTCTCACAGTCAGAACCAGAGTAATAGAACAATCACTGAACAAGAAGGGAGACTAGGTGGGGTGGGGAGAAATAGTTAGATTTGAATTCATCCTGTGACTCTAATTTGTGTAACAAACTACTGGAGTCAACATTCATTATGTGTTATGTGGATTAGATGTACATATATGTGTTACGACACATTTTTAAGTAAATTAGTTTGTCTGTAGTAAGCAACTCTGATAATTTTGCTAGAATTGACATTTATTAAGAAAAAACCCTTCTAATTCTGCCTCAGCAGCTTATCAGAAAATGTGTATATACTTCTGATTTTTATACTGACTTAGAGATTGTGCTTTAGTCTAACTTACCTTTAATGATATCATTAGAGGTATCTGGAAATGTGGATTTAATATACATATTTATCTCAGTTCTCTCCTAAAACCCTACTCCACTGATGGTAAAGGAGTGAAAAGAGGCACGCATGCTCAAGGGCAAAGGCGTGAATGGGAGGCCAGTAACTGACTCATCCGTCTGAAGAAAGCTGACACCTCAGCCAGCGTGGGAGAGGGCAACCAGCAGCAAGGAGCTGATTCATGCTGCAGAACCCTGCGGAGCCTCAAGAATTGAAGCGAGCAGGTACCTTTGAAGGTGACAATATGGGGAGATATTGAAAATGGAAAGTCTCTATTTGTGGTAGACGCCCCCTCTCAGCAGATGCGCCAGACAAACACCTCTCCTGCACCACAGCTGACAACTAGAAAGGTCACTCAGACAAGTTCTGGATTTGGGGACAATGGATGAAGCAATATACTGATGAGGGGAAATTAAATATAACTTTTACAAGAAAACATCATACACTCTAAAAACATTAGATAGACTAAATAATCTATTATCATACAAGCTCCAAATTTGTTAATACCTATGTATCTATTTTAATATGAACTTTCTTTTCCCCCATAACTGAATTTATTTTAAAAAATTCTTATGATTACTATTTACATTTATTTATTTATTTATTTATTTATTTGAAGTTTTAAAAAAGATTTATTTATTTATTTTTGCATAGAAGAATGCGGGTGTAGGCCAGAGGTGTGAGGGGGTGAGAGGATTCACCAGAGACAGAATGGGGAGCAGAACAGGTGAATCATATGAAATACACTGCTGAGGGGAGCAGCAGGAGAGACAGGAGAGGTCTGCTACACCCATATGTGGATTAGCATCCTGGCCAGGGTTGAACTCAGACCTAGGTGGTGATAGTGCTGAGACTTAACCCCTAGGCCACCAGGGTCCCCACAATTATTTTTAATTATTTTTTTAATTGAGGGATCACAGGTTTACTGAGGCACCCATAGTCCTCCACCATAGTCGGCTGAACTCCCTCCCCACTGTGTTTCCCACCTCTCCACTCTTGTAGTCTCAATTCCACAGTTAGATTTCTAGGGTTTGGAATATATTGAAATATAAACTTTCTTAGGTATCACTTACAAATATAACTTCAGGCCCTTCTAGAACTGAGGCCTGCCTTGCTCTTGATAATTCTCTGCTCTGGGAAAAGGGTGAATCCATGGCCATAAACCCCAACTCAGGGAAGGAATTCTGTTGTCCATAGAAGAGCCACCTAGATACCATGTATTTTAGTGAGTGTTTCCGGTGTTTAGCTCTGAGCACTTATTCTTAAAGCACAGTGGTTATAGAGAACAGTTCCTTGGGTTTGAATTTTAGCTCTGCCAATTATCTACTAAGCAATCACGGACAAGTTCTTAATTTCCCAGTGCCTCAGTTTCTTTATCTAAAATAAAATTTTAAAATTCTTCTAGATATTTGATAGTTATGATATACCTTACCTTAATCTTCTATTTAAGGTCATAGGTTTTACCTTGATTTTCTATCAAAAAGGGCCTCATCAACATCACAAAGTACTCAAAGAATTTTGAGAACTTTCATGTTATAGAGTGAATGTGTCCCCTCAAAATTCACATTCAGAAATAACAGCCCTCAATATGATGGTGCTAGGAGGTGGGTTTTTAGTAGATAATTGTCTATGAGGATGGAGAACTCACACATAGGAGTGGTGCTTTATAAAGAGACCCTGGAGGGCTCTCTAGCCCTCTCCTCCACACGCAGGCACAAGAAGATAGAAGTCTGCAACCCAGAAGGAGGTCTTCATCAGAATTCAACCATGCTGACTATAATCTCAGGCTTCCAGCCTTGTGAAAAATTAACTTCTGCTGTTAATAATCCACTCAGTCTATGGTAATGTTACGGAATTATGAACTCATTGAGATACTTCACCTTGTTTACAAAACCAAAGATTGCTTTATTCTTTTCCATGCCCTCAGATTTACATGTCAAACAGAATTCCCAAAGAAGTGGTCACTAATTTTTTTTAATTAAGTAAATAAGGCCTAGAATTTTAAGTAATGCAAGGTAAAACCATTATCATAGTAATTGATTTAGGTGAGAACCCTCAATAATACCAAAACTGAGCCTCCCCGGTGGCGCAGCAGTTAAGAGCTGCACTGTGGAGCTGTCGGCAGCGGCGACGCGAGTTCGACGCCCGGCCGGGGAGAATCCCACATGGTGCAGCAGACCTCTCCTGCCTCGCCCGCTGCTCCCCTCAGCAGTGTATTTCTGATCTGCCTGTTCTGCTCCCCACTCTGTCTCTGGTGAACCCTCTCGCTGCCCCACACCTCTGGCCTGTACCCCAGCTTGTATGTATAAATAAAAAATAAAAATCTTAAAAAAAAATAATAATTTAAAAAAAAAATAATACCAAAACTATTGATGAATATTTGATGGGAAAAAACAAGATATTTATATAGTTTCAAAACATCTCCCTGGAACTACTTATTAATTATAAAGGGAAGATAGCTTCACGGGGAAGCCTGACAGACACAATTCTCATAAGGGGACAAAGCCACATCAAATAATGCACTGAAAGAGATATATTACTGCTGAGTCATTTCTCCAAAATTTGCATAAGATGTTAATTATAATTAATAAAACATCTTTAATACACTCAAACGTTCCATAAAGTAATTGATCAATGCTCTTAAAAATGTTAGAACATTCTATAAAGTAATTAGTTAGTGCTCTTAAAAAATGTTAAGGCCATTAAAAAAAAGAAAAAGTGAAGGATTGTCACAGATTAAAGACACAAACTAAATTCAGTGCATGATCCTGGACTAGGAAAAGAAAAGTAGTGTAAAAGAAATTTCTGAGGCCACTGATGGCATCTGAATATTGACTGGGGATTACATAATAGTTGTTATATCAGTGTAGAATTTCCTGCTTTTGTTAATTGTGCTGTGGTTATGAAAGCAAGTATCCTTTTAGGATATACATACTAAAGTATTTAGGTATAAAGAACATGTCTGAGAGCCTCCCTGGTGGTGCAATGGGTTAAGTGCAGCACTATGAAGCTATCCACAGCCTCTGAAGAATAAGTTCGATACCCAGCCAGGGAGATTCCCACATGGCGCAGCAGACCTCTCCTGTCTCACCCACTGCTCCCCTCAGCAGTGTATTTCAGCCCACCTGCCTGGCCTGCTCCCCACTCTGTCTCTGGTGAATCCTCTCACCACCCTACACCCTACACCTCTGGCCTACACCCCAGCTTGTGTGCATAAATAAATAAATCTTTAAAAAAAAATAAAAGAACATGTCTGAGACTTATCTTCAAATAATTGAGGAAAACGTGTGTGTATAAACAGGTAGTGAGTATAATAAAGAAGGGGGGCAAAATGTTTAACAATTGATGAACCTGGATAAAGAACATAAAAGAGTACATGCAACCTTTCCATAACATTAAAATGATATAATATAAAACCTTATCAAAAATAACTATATGATGGCCAAAAGATTGTCTCATAGACAGGATCTTCTCCAGGTGGCCTTAGATGATTATGAGTGATCCCTGAACACCAATTTATTTAGTCTTCTCACCATTACAGGATTAAGAAAAAAAGAACCCTTGTTTTCATATTGTACTCAGTACGATCAAAAGGCAAGATAATACCAGAATCCCAGAATCCACTGGATCTATTAAATTTTTTATAAAGAAGGGACTCAGCTACTACATGAATTATTCTTCAGATGAAATTTCTATAAGTTGTTTTTGCAGTAGTAGCTATTATGGAAAATTATGGCAGCACTTGCTAGTTTCTACTCCAATGTTCATTCTTCCATTCTTCCTTGGTAAGCCACTGATTTTAAGTAGGGATACAATTGTTTCAGTAATGGCTATTTCTAAGATTCCCTTGCTGTGAGGTTTGATGCTGTGGCCAAATTCTGACCAAAGACTATAAATAGAAAAGTTATATGGTAACTTTTTCCAAGACACCTTCTTAAAAGACATAACTTCCGGGCCTCCCCGGTGGCGCAGCGGTTAAGTGCTGCGCTTTGGAGCTGTCGGCAGCAGTGACGCGAGTTCGACTCCCGGCCAAGGAGAATCCCACATGGCGTGGCAGACCTCTCCTGCCTCGCCCGCTGCTCCCCTCAGCAGTGTATTTCTGATCTGCCTGTTCTGCTCCCCGCTCTGTCTCTGGTGAACCCTCTCGCCGCCCCATGCCTCTGGCCTGTACCCCAGCTTGTATGTATAAATAAAAAAATAAATCTTAAAAAAAAAAAGAGAGAAAAAAAAAAGACATAACTTCCCTCCTTAAAAGACATAATTTCCGAGGCCCTTCTTCATTTCTTCTGTCATAATGTTACCCAGAGTGTGAATGTGATTCAGAATGTGTCTGTATATTTAGCAGCTATGTTGGCCAATAAATGCAAAAACCCTAGGGAAGGTAGGACAGAGAGGCAGAAGGAAATTGGGTTGAGTCCCTAATAAAAATGAGCTGTTATACCAACACTAACCATGTCTACCTGGTAGACTATTTTATGAGAGAAAGAAAAGTTAGCTTCCATTTTGTTTATGCGACTGTTGAATTTCTATTACATATTGTCAAAAAAATATTTTCTAAAAAATAGGGGACCAAGGTTTTACTCAAATTCATAATTTCTATGAAGTTTTTGAAAGATGGTCAATTCTGTGAGGACCCCATCAATATGTCTCTCTAAAGTACAGCAGTATTCAAGGAATATTTTTAAATGAATATTTTTTAAATGAAAACTACTCTAAAATGTTGCTTCCAACAACATTAGAAATTTATCCTAATTGGTATTGCTTGGATCAGTCCAGTTTGCTTCAAAGGTCACATTAAATGTATTTTTTTCCATATAAACCTTTGGTCAAAAACAATACAACCCCATATTTGGTCTTCCAACTTGTTCAGATTATAGAGAATTTTACGATTATACTGTTTGCTTTCATGGATTCTTCATTAATGGAGCATAAAATAAAACGAATCCAGCAGCAGCACAGATAGGTTGTGCTACATCAACAAACTCCCAAATCTCACTAGTTTAAAACAATAAAAGTTTAGTTCTGGTCCAGCAGTAAAAAGAAGCAGGGTGCACTGCTCCACATCTTCATTTATCAGACTGATGGAATCTCCTCTATCCACTTATCCATCTAGACAAGGGGTAAAGGAAGAAGCCAAGTTGCCATGTTCTTTTCTTTGGTCCTTAAAGCTTGCATTCAGAAATGAGACATATCATTTTACCCTTACATATCATTGGCTAAAGAAATCACATCAAGAGACCTTACTTCAAAAGGCAGACAGAAAGTACACCTTGTGCTCTTTATCTTCTCATTTCAGTCTTCTCCTGAATTTGTGTTCAGTAATTCTTAAGGATAAAGATTTGGTTGGTTACTAGAATGATGCAGTACATTCATAATGATTATGGAGAGTGAAAATTTTCCAAGCAGATAGATAGCCAATTGAATCTTACTCCTCGCTTCTGCCATTGTTTGCTTGTGACTACGTGATAATGAGAAACAAAGCAATGTAGCTTCTCAAGGTCTTATCAGTGTAGTCTGTGTTATCTTAGTATGCAGGATTCCTGAGGGAATCTCTAGACTACTGATAATATTTCCTATTACAAACATTTCTGTTTGATACTTGATTTTTTTCCATGCTCTTCAAAACAAGAAAACATACTGCAAAAGATTGAATGCAGAGCAAACATGAGCATCTAACCATCTCCCATTAAGTCAGACACAGAGATTTAGAAAAGAAATTAATTCGGAAAATATGATTTTTTTTAATAAAAAACACACTTTACGTTAATATGCAACTATTGATTTAAAGTAATTAATAAATATAATTAAATTTTCTCAGTGTTAACTTTAATAATTACATTCAGTAATTGTTTGATTTATATATGTATAATATTGATTGATAAAATCCTAAAGGTCTTTGGAGCCCTCAATAATTTTTTTGACATAATTCTATAATTTTTATTTTATTTTTTAAAAAAGATTTATTTATTTATGTATACAAGAGCTGGGGTGAAGGCCAGAGGTGCAGGGGCTGAGAGGATTCACCAGAGACATAGTGGGGAGCAGAACAAGCTGATTGACAGAAATACACTGCTGAAGGGAGTGGTGGGCGAGACAGGAGAGGTCTGCTGTACCGTGTGGGAACTTCCCTAGCCAGGGATCAAACTCATGCTTCAGGGGCTGTGGATGGCTTCATAGTGCTGAGACTTAACCCTATGCACCACCAGGGAGGCCCATCTTCAATAATTTTTAGAAATTTCAAAGTGCCTTGAGACTACATGGATTGAGATCCTCTGCCTTGGGGAATATGCTAAGATATTTTGGTAAATTGCTTAATTTTTTAATTTAATCTTTCAAAGCAGAACTACAAAATAACATTTTCTCTACAATGAAGATTTTTAAGAATCAATGAAATAAAGATAGCAATTTGCATTTACCTACACAAGGAGCATGGTATTATGAAAATGTATTCCATTTTTAGAGTAGTTTGACCTATCTATTCTGAAACACCAAATCCAAATATTTAGTTTATAAGAGAGTTTGCTTAATTAATCTACTTAAAAAAAGAGACAACTAGTTACTGAATGAAGATACTTAACAGCAGCAGACAACTAAAACTCACCTAAAAGACATTAAAATTAAAATAAGAAATTCATGTTCCCACAAAAGAATTCCAGAAATTGGATGATATGCTTGACATATCAACATGTGCTCAGGATTCTTACATCCTTCTAACTCGCTAGTTTCAGGATCTTAGTTCTCATAACCTCTCATAAGCTCCAAGCCCTGATATCAAAAGTAAATACAAGATCCAGCAATAGAATATGGAAGAGTAGCTAGTTCCCCTCCTGCTTTTCGTATAGACAACAAGAAAATTTTTTTCCAGAAGCAGCCTGTCACCTGTTTTCTTTTCAAGTATCATTAATCAGAATTGGATCACATGACTGCTCAGTCCAGTCACTGACAAGAGGAATGAAGTTATCATGACTCAGACCAATATGATTCTCTTTGTGGTTGATGGAAGACCCAAATTTTCCAAAAGCACTTAACTTCTTGCTGTCTGCTCAAAATCAGAGTTCCTTTAGTAAAAATAGGGACATGAGAAAGCAATGGAATAAGCAGCAACTGTTCTTGCACAATCATGACAACTGAAATAACTAAAACTATCAGGGAGTAATCAATACAATTTAGAGAAGTTTTATAAAGATGACATCTGCCTGTTTTTCTTTCAATTACTAATCATTAAGAGTCTAGTGAATACCTAACAGCATTAAAGGTGTGCGAAGTAACATTTTCTTAAATCTTCACTGATTTAAGTGATTTCAGTCTTCTATAAATCCCCAAATATATTTAATTCAGTAATAACATCAAGTCAAAATTCTACTCAATTTCATACTACTACCTTTTTGTTTCCTCACTTAAATTATTATGTCTGTGTTGTTGAAACACAATAGTTAACGTTTTATTTTGAATTTAGTAAAGTTTGGCTTCCCATTAAACTGGAAATCACTTATTAATTTACTTAAAATTTATAAATTTCATTCTATAGTCCAAATTATTTTCTAACCAAAATAATTAATAAAAACCAGAAACACATACAGGAAAATACTATTCAATATGTCCTTCCTTCTCTGGAGCAACCCACATACCAGCTGACTAGTCTCCCACTAATAGTATGAGCCAACCAGGGCAGATCGATATTTTCTATTATGATTTTGTACAGTCTGGCTATTGCAAGTATGACTTAGAAATCACTGGTCTTCTGCCATTTTTCCTTTAGCTCTCATCTTAGGTGAGATGTTCCTTCACACCCTGTTAAAAAGAGGCCTCCTCCAATCGCTTTCTATTAAATCACTCCTCTAATTTTGTCTATAGCATTCTTGCAAATATGTAATTATTTCCTTCCTGTGTTTATCTATTTTCTTTCTTTCAGTTGGAATATAAGCACTCTGATAATGTGCTTAACATGATAGAATAAGCACTTATTCTATGCTGTTCTGCTATTGTCTGGCATAGTGTGGCTGAACAATAAGTATTTATTAATTTAATCTAGTTTTACATTTTCTGAATTATCTTTCTATTTTGTTACATTCTGAAAGCAAAATATAGTGAAATCTTGTTTTTTATCATATTTTGGTCATTGACATGTAATAATGTAAGATATTAAAATTCTACATTTAATGGACATTTAACACGATGTCAGATATGGTAAAATATACTTTTATAATGAGACAGATGAATGTCTTTATGTCAAATGGATTTTTTATATATTGTATTTTTATTTTATATATTAGGTATGACAGATTAACCTAGTAGAGGATAATATAGAAATTTAGAAAAATACAAAAGTGAAATCCTCAGGAACTCACAGTAGTTTATTTGTTCAAACTAAACACCTACAAATATTTTGTATCTTCTATGTAAATTGAATTACCACTTCTCATGAATTCTCATTGAGATTTTAAGAATATCCAATTTTAACTCTAGTTTAAAGCACAGAATATTTTAAGTCACTAAATATTATATGTCAGTGTTGTTATTACCAGCTGAGAAAGTTACCTGAGAGGTACAATGAAATCTGACTGTTTTCAATGGAGATATTCCCATGTATGAGTGTGATTAACACAGACTTGCTAAATCTCTCTCTGAGCCATCTGTGAGCACCTTCTTGATTTAAAACAACATGTGCTAGTTCTGCTCCGTTCTCAGTCAGTCTTTTTTTTTCCCCACAACTGTTATCTTTATCTAAAATCTGGGAAGATTTTCAAATGTCTGAAGCTTAGAAACACCACCTTTCACTAAGAATCCAATCCTCAAACTGAAAAAATAATTCTACTAGATCAACACTCTCAAATGAGATTTTGGAATAAAATGTTGACCACAGAAGCTCCAATCCAAAGGTAAGAAAGAATAAGAGTATTTTAGATTACTACTAAGTCAGAACATACTTGTGTGCTTTACTTTCTAATAATGTAAAATAAAATTCCAAGTCACTTGAATACATTTGCTTGTTCTTTAGTTCAACTGCCAGTTAGTGAGGCAAGTGTTCCTTTTTTAATGGCTTCATTGTGAGATCCATGTTCTGGCTAGTCAGCAGTAGTGGAGAATTACTGGTAGACAGCTTGTCACTTAACTTGATAGTATGGAGGCCTAAATACTTACATGCAGACCCAATACAGTCTTTTCTAATCTTTTCTAAAGAACTTGCTCTGATGACCACCAGTCAGAGCATCCATGAAGAGCTTTGGAGAGACTGCATTGCTGTAAAACTACTAACAACTTCCCAGAGACCAGTGTATTTAAGCATAAATAAAAATTCTGAAGTTATAATGGATATTACAAAAGTTGTTTTCTCTACCAGAAGTACATCTATTTAAAAATCTGCAAATCAGAAACATGTAAAATAGTGTTAAATCTGACTGCAGTGTAGTTTTTCAGAATGAGTATGGCTAGGGTCAAACCTTTAAAGTCATATTTAAACTTTTTTTTAATCCATACTTTATACACCATAAAATTTAGCCATTTAACTGTACGAGCTAGTGTCACTTAGTAAATTATGGAGTTGTGCAATCACCACTACAGTCCAATTTTAGAACCATCCCACCACTCCAAAAAATTCCTCTCAGATATCATGTGTAGGGCATTTTTCTGAGTTAAATTTTTTATAATTTTTCTGTGTGAAAACTTAGCCACATAATTGAAATAAAATATCAAAAATCACTAATAAATTTGAGTATTTTGGCATTCAGACATATATGAATAATTTTCTAGAAAGGAGCATATTTTATATATACAATCCTTTAAAAATGAATCTGATATCATAGTTTTCCTTAACCAAAAATCATGGATAAAAGGAAATGTGTATGAACTGAAACTGGCAATGCTTTTGTACAAGCAAAACCACATTATTCAGGAGGCACATGGTGACAATAGCAGCTGTGACTCATTATATTCCCCTCTCTCCTTCACACTTCTGCTTCTCACCTCAGTCTCTAAGGGGATGATAAGTCATACTCTGTTTGAGGTCATCTTGTCCATTGAAAAGAAGAGGGCAACATCAGGTCACATTCAAAATGGGAACCTAGTTCAAGCTCTAACATTTATTTTCATTGGTTATTATTCTCTGAATAAAATAAAACACATACATTGTTTCTTATGTGTTCATCTTTTCCACTCTTCCTTTTTCTCATATTATAGTCATGTAAAAATTCAAAGATTAAAAAAAAAACATGTTAGGAATATATGTACCAAAGGTAAGGTAAATTTGTAATACATTCTCTTAGCAAAATATAAAAGTTGGTGGCTAGATGTCTATTAGAATATAAGTGCCATGAGGGTAAGGAGTTTTGTCTGTTTTGTTCACTGACATATCCTAAGCACTTAGAGCATTGTCTGACACTGAGGTGTTCAATAACTACTGATTGAATGGATAAAGTTTTTTTTATACTTTTAGTCTTAATAGATTTTGTTGATTGTCTAACTCATTGATGTGTATAATAAGTGTGGTATATTGTATAAAGCACACAATAAAAAGGAAAATTATCCCACTTATAATTTCATTAAAAAGGGGATAAAATGCCTAGAAATATACTTAACCAAGGAGATAAAAGATCTGTAAACTGAAAACTGAAAGACAATGATGAAAGAAATTGAAGAAAACATAAATAAATGGAAAGATAGCCTGTGCTTACATAGATTGGAAAGATTAATATTGTTAAAATAGCCCTACTACCCAAAGCAATCTACAGATTCAATGTTATCCCTATTAAAATTCCAGTGTCATTTTCCACAGAAGTAGAAAACACAACTGTAAAATTTGTATGAAACCACAAAAGACTCTGTAAGCCAAGGAGAAATAAGAACAAAACAGTAAGCATGGTGCCTCTTAATTTCTACTGCATTATAAAGCCACAGTAATCAAGACAGTATGGTACTGGCATAAAAACAGACACATACACAAGTGGAATAGAATAAAAAGCTCACAATATACACACATTTATATGGTTATTTAGTTTATGACAAAGGAACCAAGAATATATTGGGTTGTCAGAAAAGTCATGATGTATTTTTTTCTGTTTTTCAAAGAAAAAATACATCATGACTTTTCCAACAACCCAGTACAATGGTGGAAAGGACAATAGCATCAATAAATGGTTTTGGGAAAACTGGACAGCCATAGCAAAAAAAATCCCACTAAAACCCTTATACCATATATAAAAATCAACTCAAAATGGATTAAAGATTTGAATGAAGTACTGAAAACTATAATATTCCAGAAGAAAACAGGGGTGGTAAACTCCTGGACATCAGTCTTAGATATAATGTTTTGGACCTGACACAAAAAGCAAAATTAAACAAGAGGGATGACATCAAACTAAAAAGCTTCTATATAGTGAAGAAGAAAACCATCAAGAAAATGGAAAGGCAACCAACTAAATGGGAGAAAATATTTGTAAATTATATATGATAAGTGGTTAATTTCCAAAACACATAAAGAATTTAACAACTAAATAGAAAAAAAACCAAACACTCCAATTAAAAAATGAGCAGAGGATCTGAATAGATACTTTTCTGAAGGTGTACAGATGACTTACAGGTACATGAAAAGGTAATCAGCTTCACTGATCATCAGTGAAATGCAATCCCAAACCAGAATGAGATATTTATCAGCTTACATTTCCACCCTTGTAGGAATGTAAACTGGTGCAGCCACTATGGAAAACATTATAGAGGTTCCCCCCAAAATTAAAATTAAAACTACCATATTATCAAACAAGTCTACTTCTGTGTATTTATCCAAAGGAAATGGAAATACTAACTTGAAAAGATGAATGCACCTATGTATTCACTGCAGCATTATTAACAATAGCCAAGACATGGAAGCAACCTAAATGTTTATCAATAGATGAATGGACAAAAGAATTGTGATAAACATACACATAAAGTGATTGTATTCATATGAAAAAAAAAATAAAGAGGACATCTTTCCATTTGTGACAATATGGATAGAATTTGAGGGCATTATGCCAAATGAAATAAGTCATACAGAGTAGGACAAATACTACATGATCTCACTTACATATGAAATCTATAAAACAAACAACAAAAAAAGCCGTACTCAGATACAGAGAATGGATTGGTGGTTGCCAGTTTGGGGGTGAAATGAGTAAAGAGGGTCAAAAGGTACAAAGTTCCAGTTTTAAAATAATATATAACATAAAATAAAGATACATGAAAATGTGCATCATCACTTATCAGGAAAATGCAAATCAAAACCATATGAGATACCCTCTCACACGCATAAGAATGGTGCATCCCTATCAAAAAGACCAGAAACAACAATAGTTGACAAGGATGCGGAAAAACAGAAACACTTGTACACTGTCGGTAGAAATAGAGACTGGTCCGACCTCTATGGGAAACAGCATGGAGTTTCTCAAAATACGAAAAATAGATCTACCAAAGGATACAGCAATTCCACCCATCATTACCTATCCAAATAATGCAAAAAAAAGTAATTCAGAAGGATATATGAACTCCTAAATTCATGGCAACATTATTTACAATAGCCAACTATAGAAACAACCTAAATGCCCAATAACAGATGAATGGATTAATAAGATGTGGTTTATACACACAATAAAATACTATTTAGCCATAAAATAGATGAAATCTTGACATCTGTAACAACACAGCTGAATCTGGGGGGGGGGATTATGTTAAGAAAAATGAATCAGAAGAAGAAAGGCAAATGATGAGATTTTAATCATATGTGGAATATAAAGAAATAGAAAAAAGGAGCAGACAAAACCAAACTGAAACAAACCCTAGAAATCTGAGAATTGAGGTTACCAGAGGAGGGGCAGGGGGTCCAATCAATTATGGTGGAGGATTTTGGGTGCCTTGATATTAGGTGTGGTGTCATAACGTATGTCTGAAGAGGTGTGAACCTATATCCCTAAATCATATACAATGTATACAATGTTGTAATCCAATGTTACCTTGTTAAAAAAAAATACAATTAAAACAAATAAATCCTGAGGATATAATGTGTAGCCTGGTGACTAGAGTCAGTAATACCACATTTTATATTGAAAAGCTGCAAAGAGAGTAGGTTTTAAAAGTTTTCATCACAAGAAAAAAATTTTAATAGTGACAAGTGTCAATTAGACTTACTGTAATGATCATTTTGCAATACATGTATACATTGAGTCATGCTACATCTAAAGCTAACGTTATATGTCCATATCTCAGTTTTTGAAAAACACATGTTTTAAATGTAGTAGTGAGACTCACAGAGAATTCTAAAAAATTTTTAAATGTAACATGAATAAGTTATATTGGCCTTGGTCACACTGGGAGTCAGATTCAACATCTGTATAAATGGATGGCATAAATGGAATAAATGTATAAATGGAAGGTTTTGGATCTTTTAGCTTTAATAACTCATTTCTATTTCTCGTTTTATCTAAATTTGATAAAGTATAAATCTGCTGTAATTTTATTAATTGGTTCTCCATTTTTCATTTTAGTGTTACATTCCTCTTTTCACATTTTTAAGACAATTGATATTTTTTGGAGTGTGTCTCATCATCATCATCATCATCATCATCATCATCATCATCATCCTACACCCCATGTTCGCCACGCAGATTAAACTTTTTTTCTGTAGTGTTGCTAGGCCTGGACTACTGTCATCACTGACGCTCATTCTCCAACCTCATGAGAATCCTCCTCACAGTTAGGGATCCGGTTTCTTCTTTCCTCTTAGCAGACCACTGCAGTGATCCAGTCACCTCTCTCTGGAGGCTTCTGCTCTCCTGCCTCTTCTTTCCATCTTATAGATATTCTCCTGTCTCTGCACTCTAAAAACTCTCTACTAACCCAGCATTCTCCATCTCTCTTTCCCCAAAAATTGATAGCCACAACTCAATGTTTTCATTTGTTCATCTTTATGTCTCAAAATACTATAAAAAGTCTCTATCACCCTATACTGAAGATGGTGTTTTAAAATCACTTTAACTCTGTAACTTCCAAATTCAATTAATACATGCTCTTTGGTGGCACTAAATGCCTTGGATTCTTGTTGGAATTCTTTCATTCCATGTTTCCAACACACCTGATCTTCATACAGATGCTGAGTACCAGATCTTCTGCTATTTCACTATTCCTTTTCAGTGAGTTTTTTTTTCTGTATACTCACTTCACAATTAAACGTTGTTCTCCAAAGCTTTGTCCTTGGTCCCTAGGTCCTGTTCTCAAGTAACAAAATTTCTCTGAGAAAATTTATCAATTCCTGTAGCTTTACACCTTTTTTTATGATTCCTATATTTAAATCGTTAGCACTAAATTACTGAAACCCAGATCTCATATCTCTGATAGTCCTCTGAACATTTTCTCTACCTATGTGTTACTAAGACTTCTAAAATTTATGAGTTTTATTCCCATCCCCCTGTTAAAATTGGTAATCTTCAAAGGAAAGAATTTCCATCAGCTTATAAGTGAAGATAATATGCAGCAGATCTCCCATCAAACAGAAATGGACAACTAGCTGAGTGAGAGGTGAACCTTTGTTGTTTTAAGCCTATATGAGACTTTGGAGTTATTTCTTATTGTCATATAGCTCAATCAACATGAAAGATTCAAGATCCAAAATCAAATTAATTCATTACCCCCATGTGCAATATTAACAAAATAAAGCAACATAGCATCTCACAGTTTTTCCTCCTATATCGCCTCCTTTCTTTGTCCTTGTTTGAACTACCACAACCTACCCACCATTATAACCAGGTTAGAAGCCTGGGGGCATATGTAGACACCACTTTCATGTCTGTCCATGTTTTATTATTTAGGTAGTAGATTATTATTATTATTTAGGTAGATTTTACTCTCTAAGTTCTTCTCAAATACATTCTTTCATTTCATCCTTAGTAGACATCTCATTATCTCTTGCCTGAACTATTGCAGTGACTTTGAAAATTTTATCCTTCTTTCCAGTTTCAGCATTCCCTAAATCCATCTTCCCTATGACTGTTTTATAAAATGCAAAGCTTGACCGTTCCACTCTGCTGCTTAAAATCTTTCACCAGTGCTTACAGAATAAAACTGTCATGCCTTATCAGAACAGGTCCAAGCCCTTTCCATCTCTTCAGTCACCTGTCTGCTCTAGGAATACCCTCCACTTAGAAGCACTAATGCTTCTCTTTCCACTCCTGTACTGTACACACAGTCATTCTTGATTGATCCTTCTGGAAATCCCAACTGGGTTTCACGTGCTCTAAAATGACTTTCTTGTTTGCACAAACAGACTTATCAATTCTCTCCGTTGTATCATTTCTCCACTTAAAATGTGCTTTTGTTACTGAACATGGCTTGCGAGTTCATCAGATAGCTTAACATCTGTTCAGGGTTTATGTTTAAAATAGCTTAAAATTTCTTGAGAGTTTACTGTATGTCAGGCGCTATAGCAAAAATTCCAAATTGCAATTTTTTTAGACCAACAATAATTCTAAGGCACTGAGACATGCATTAGTACCCATCCTTACTGATGTCATTATCTGAAGTAATTTTGTCTCACCCTCTTGACAGGTGGGTCATTATAAGTCTTTAGGTATAGAATTAGATGATTTCCAGAGCAGAAAATGAATAGCAGAGACACCAAATCTTACATTGAAGATTTTTAATTACAACTTTTTAAAAAGATTTATTTATTTATACATACAAGCTGGGGTACAGGCCAGAGGCGTGGGGCGGCGAGAGGGTTCACCAGAGACAGAGTGGGGAGCAGAACAGGCAGATCAGAAATACACTGCTGAGGGGAGCAGCGGGCAAGGCAGGAGAGGTCTGCCGCACCATGTGGGATTCTCCCCGGCTGGGCATCGAACTCGCATTGTGCGCTGCCGACAGCTCCACAGCGCAGCGCTCAACCACTGCGCCACCGGGGAGGCCCCGAAGATTTTTAATTACAACTTTTAAGAGGAAGTTCAGTTTTAGTATTTAAAACATTTTGAAATAAATGGTGAGATTTACATATCATCTTTCCTTTAAAGTATTAACAAATTTTCCAAGTTTAATAGACCTCTAAAGAAAGTGATGGGTAACTTAAGAGAAGTAGAGGTACAGAAAGGTTGACCAACTTGTCCCATACAATATTTCATTACCTTCTGACACACATCCTGCCCCAACAAAAGAATTTTCTAATTATTATTGAGTGGTGATGGAACTGTATGTGTGAAGTAATGATAGAACTGTATAGATGAAATTCGAGATCTTGGAGGACGGGGATAAGATGTTGGGAGAAATCACAAAATTCTGAGAAGTAAACATAGAGCTATATGTTCAGATCCCTTGAGTCCGAGTCCTTGGCTCTTGGCTGAAACATCCAGTCTTTTACAATTTATTTCTTGTGAATTTTTTATTATCTTCCAATAATAATAGAGTTGTATGAATCTAGTCTGTCAACACATCAGAAAAAGGACATTATTCCTTTTGTAAAGTGTCCATTTATTCATCCATCCGTTTTTCATTGCCAGACCAATGAATTAAGACCATTCTTTAAATGTGGTTGGCATCTCATTTTTTAGAATACAGAATGCATAAGCAGTTGCATTTGCCCTAGACTAAAAAAGCTGTGAGATTCAGGTCAATTATCAGCAACTTGGCCTTTTTGCAGAAATACACAAAACGTGTCGAGTGGCTTAATTTTATCCCCTCCTAGCATCTTCACTAGGAAATTGACTTCTCAGGCGAATGTTGTGCATCCACCTCTCCCCCACCCCTCCCGCAGCCAGTGTCTAAAAGCGATTAGCACTTGCTCGACAAAACCTCTTCCCGGGCCATTTGGGGGTTGCACGCGTTCACACCCAGGGTTCAGCCGGTTGCTCCTTCACGCGCAGCCGTTTTGTTTATGCGGCTAGCAAGGGAGAGAGGGGCGGAGAGTTAGCGAACCCTAAATATACAGCAAGCAGGCCGCCAGGGTTATATAAAGCTAGGGTCTGGGGCCCGGCGGCTGTAAAGGGTCAGGCTTGCCCGAGAGCTGGCAGCAAGCCTCCGCGGAGTCGGGCGCACCATGGAGACCTCCGATCGTGCAGAGAGCGAAGTTGGCGAGTGCGCGCGCTGCCGCCGCCTGCTGCCGTCTGCCCCCGACAGCCCCACGTTGCGCAGGGGCGCGGGCTCCGGGTACAGCGCGTGGGCACCACCCGACGCTTCCCCAGCACTCACGCCATCACTTCCCCCGCCTCTCCCCTGCGCCCTGCGCCCTCCACACCCGCCTGGTCCGCGAGCGGCTGCGGTAGGGTCTCTCGCCTCTGGGCTCACGTCTCTTCTGCGCGCCTTGTGCTCCCCACCCCGCAGATCCGCAGGCTTCTGGAGACCTTGGGTTCACGCCCCAGGCGAGAAGGAGAAGGAGGAGCCGCACCTCGCAGCGGAGGCGGTAAGTGAGCAGCGCACGCCTGGACGCGCCTCCGAGGGACGTGGAGGGTTCGTTAGGTATGGCGCGAGAGACACACGCCTGGCCCGCTTAAGATCGCGCCTGCCGGTGCCCTTGTCGGTACCCCTGTTGGTGCTGATGCGGCGAGGGTGTCCTTCAGAGTAACTGGGACACACAGATTGGGTCTAGAGCCAGTTTGCCAAGAACCCGGGGGTCCTATTCCCTGTGGGCGCGAGGAACGTTTGGTTGCGCGCATTTCCGGTTTCTGGGAAAAGGTGAGTGATAACCGCGGTTCATCTTCTTTCATTCCCAGATGTCTGATGGCACCGGAATGACTGCAGCTTTAGGAAAGCTTTCCAATTACAGACACCCAGTTAGGTGAGTGGCAGGCTTCACCCAAGATCTCCTGAGCTTCCATCCTCAGGGGAGGACCGGGGGCATCGCAGAGCTCAGCTCAGCAGCTAGTGTTGCAGTTTTTCTATTGGAAAATCTATCTTCAAGTTTTTACTTTATCTTTCCAGCCCTATAGTTCCTTCACGCATGGAATTGAAAAATGTAGGTGCTCATACTTACCTAGAAGAACTGTTAATCAACACACTCAGTAAACGCTCAAAGAATGCATTATAAAGAGGGAAAGCGGATGGTGTAGACATGTTGTGCCTACAAGTATTTTCTTTTGAATGCTAAAGGGGCTGAGTGAAATTGACCTCACATCAGGCAGTATACGTACAGTAGTCTCTTATTCTCTTTCAGTTTTACAGCAAGCCGAGCTAGGCTTGTAAGAGAAAATGGAAATGCAGTGAAAGCCCTAAAGATTACTTAGGATCATAAAAGTGATCAAAAATTAATTTTTATTATATATCGTAATAGTGAGGAGCTAGCTTACAGAAAGTCAGACTTTCTATCAGAATCTGTGCTTTTATTCAGATGAGAGTTTAATTCTGCCCTTTGCTTCAGGGAGCTTTTAAATGAAAAGCTGTAGGATGTTTGTAAAACATATATAGGTTTATAAATAGCTTGTCATAGTCAATACGTGTTAATTTCCTATATGTGCTAGCACTAGTGAAGGACACAAGAAACAGTAATAATGGTCCAGTGGCAAGTTGTGATATAGTTCAGGCTGGTCAGTTTTACAAGTAGGTAGAGGTCATGAAGTGCCTAATTCTGCCAGAGGGAGTAGGGCTCAGGAATGTATATATCATAGGTTGTGGTTACTTAGCAAATCTTGAAGTTAGCAAATAAAGAAGGTAGGGATAGAAGAAATAGCCCAAGGAAAGAGATACAGAGAGCTATCACGACTCAATCTGGGAGTATTGAGAAGTTGGAATTTGGGTGTGGAAAGCTGTGATTATTCCCATAGGGAAGTCAAAGGCCAGATCTTGCACACTTTGGTTCAGTTTTGTCCTGATCCTGTATGTATTGTTCTGAACCCATGGACATTATTCTGCAGGTGGTATTGGGAGGTTACTCAAAGGATTTTAATGAGAGGAGCAGTGTGATTAGATTTGTGTTTCAGAAAAATTACTAAGGAAATGATATATAGGCTTAGTTGGATCACCAAAAGTGAAATTGGAAATTATTGCAGTTGTTCAGGCTAGAATGATAAAGACCGATTCTAAGGCATTGGGAGTGGGGATGGGACTGGGTGACTTTGCAGAATACTTAGGTGATGAAATAGATTAGGATTAATAGTGCTTTGGATAAGGTAGGTGAAGAAGAGGTAAAAAGACAGACCAGCATCCAAGCTTGTGACTTATTAGCAGGTAAATACTATCTTAACAGAAAGGATATTAGGGCTTAAATGAGATTTAGAGAGCAAGATAATAAGTAGTTTTCCATTTATGGTATTCACTTTGTTTAGGAGCATCCAGATAGAGACATCCTTTAGAGAGATTGATCAGTCACCCAGCATTAACAGCTTAAATGGAAATACAGACATGAGAGCCTTTGGTAAAGGAGTAGTTGGGGAAATTATGGCATTAAATAATGTTATCTATCATAGGAAGTGAGAGAAGAGAGATGATCAATAGTGATAAACCCCTGGAGGAAGGCCAACCTCTGACCTATAGAGAGAGAAATAGAGGCCCATGAAGGTGACTGAGAAGAATCACTCAAAAAATAGGGGGGAATTCAGGAAAGTATGGTGTCCTTTGAAAGAAAAATGATCAGTGAAAAATTCTGTTGAGAGTGTGTGATAACAATTAAACAATGTTCTTTGGCATATGCAGTTCCAGTGACACATTATTTCTTATTTAAGCAATTCCTTCCTTTTCTGAACCATTGTGGGGAGAAGATCAGGATGAGGCTGGAGGTGCAGGGGTAAAATAATTCATGAGAAGCAGAATGGAGAACAGAACAGGTGGATTTATTGACATACACAGCTCGCAGCAGGCGAGATGGGAGAAGTCTCTGTACAAAGGAGGATTTGCGGTTCTCTTTTATACTGTTTCCTTGGGCTTTCTAATTTGGGGCACAGGTTTGCACCAGTTATCTGCTGGGCTGTCTGGTCTCTGGTACTGGCCTTTGACTCAGAAACATGTTCTGGCCTCTGCTTCTGCATTCTTGGAGCTAGGCTGGTTTTGCTGGTTATGGTGGTCAGTTTTATGGCCTGTCCCCAAGGAAGCCTATCCATTCCCCTATTCCCTACTCCAGTCTCCCACACCTGCCTGCTGGGTCAGGAGTGGGGGCTTAGTTTTTAAGCTTACTAAACTACTTTATTATATTTGTGTAGTATATTCATATCTATTCTATCTGGAGTAGTGCTGTGTGTTTCTGATTCTTTTTACTCAACTGTTAACTTCTTGAGAGTCGAACCATGATTTATTCATTTTTGAATCACGAGTTATGTCTGGCACAGCAAATCACTAAAATGTTTATGGAATGATTAAATTATTGATGGTTACTTAGGCATAAAATTATAAAAATTTTCTGTCACATTGCTAGAAACATTTATAAACTACATTGTTATTTTTCTGTCTTCTAAACTGGAACACGTTAGACATAATGTAACCTTCTCTTTGATAGAATCACCATTATTTTTACATACATGGGGCTATTTATTCTACATTAAAATGACTGCTCTGTAGTTAATTATTCAGCTACATCACTCCTCTTTTTTCCCCCTCAGATGAAAAAATGATAGAAAACTTGATGGCAAGATTACTATTTGCCAGACATTTGAAAATCTGAGGTAATCGTTACACAGTAATTATTGTGTAAAACTGGTGTCATTCTCAAAATTTCAAAATGGTTTTCCCAAATTAAGTTGGATGGGGGAGGGGAAGGATACGTGATCAATATTGGGGTTGGAGGTAGCCTTTCTATACCTCAAATTGGGAGTGTGTATACAAACTTTTAAAAATATTGCTTTTTGTACTTTTCTAAACTTACATTGGTTATATCTGTAACTGAGTTCAGTCTATGAGTTTCAAACACAATCTCTTGATTTATGTCTTTGGTTAAAGTGCATAATATTTAGCAATCTTCATAAAGTTGGCTATCATCAGAATTTTAATTCAGTGGTAGTATTTATTTCCCTGAAGGAATTTGGAAATCGGAAGACAAACTTTTTGTACCTTGTAAGAATAAATATATCCAGTGAGCTAAATATTAGTCTTATGCTGCGCAAGGTTTAGTGTGAATTTGTTTGATTCGATTTATGATTTGGGTAGAGATTTAAAATAATCAACCAATTATTGACTCTTTGGTAAGCAGACTCAATGAAAGCTGTGATAGTGGCATTTTTAAGCTCTCTTTCTTAAGGCTATATTTAAATACACAATAAATCAGTTCTTAAATATATGGAGCTCTTGAAATTTGAACATTCCTTAAGTATAAGGATTTTGAGTGTGAAAAAAATAAAGCATATTATGTTGTCTGCTTCTTTCAGACTATTTTGGCCCAAATCAAAGTGTTATGATTACTTATATCAAGAAGCAGAAGCTCTTCTGAAAAATTTTCCAATTCAAGCCACAATTTCTTTTTATGAAGATTCTGATAGTGAAGATGAAGTTGAGGAGCTGGTCTGTGAAAATTAATCTGGTTATTTACTTTTGATGACATTCAAGCCTTGTAGGATATAAGTTTAGTGTACAAATGTATCATAGTCCTCTCAGAATAACTTATTTGTATATAAATTATTAATAAAATGAAATATTTTGTAATTACTATGGTATTTTGGCCTTTTTTTCTCCTACAATATAATTCATTGTTAGAATTTAAAAATAGGTTCTATTTCTACTTCTGGGTTTACAAAAGATAATTTTGACCTCTTCAGTAAATGAAAATTTATTTTTAGTTATAATTTTACAAATATTTAGTTATAACTTTGCAAAGAATGTCAACACTTAATTTTCAAGTCTGAGTTTGGTAACATGCACATTGGGTGTTGTAATTACAGATGAATAATATTAGATAATGAAGAAATTTGTCTTTTTAATAACACATTATTATTATGTATTTGCCAGAAGATGGTGAAAAGCACTTTAAATAATTTTCTAATTGAGAATGAGAATCAATCTCAGAGGCACTAAATTTTAGGAATCCTTAATGAATGATGAGTCAGGTAATTTCACTTAAACACTGTATTGTCCCTACATCTGGTAAAAAAAAAAAAAGCCATGTGTGTTTAATACTTACGGAACTATGATAAGAACTAAAACAAAATATTTAAGTGGGTATCACTTACATGGGATTCAAAAAAGTGGAGTCACAGGACCAGAATTTGATAGTATTTTTCCATTTCTCTCTAAGGGGAAACTGAGACACTTAACAGGAAATATGTTCTAATGCATTGTCTTCCTTTGCACTGATTCTCTGCTTCTGATGTTTCCATGTAAAAATTTTCTCATGGGAAATGAAATAAGAATTTTCAGTGATTTGCCTTCCTGACAATCGACTTTTAAAAGAATATATCATCATTTAATAAATAGAAATAGGGGTAATTTGCAAAGTAAATGTGACATAGTAAACTATAATCATGAAGTGCTTTGAGCTCAAATGCAATCTTTTCACAGTAAGCATTTCAATTGCCAATAAAAATGTTTCTGTATTATTCCAGAATGTTAATGGCAGAAGGAAGGTCAGAGATGAGATGGTTACCTAACTAAGAAATTCCCCTTGGATGACTACATACATTCACATACTTTTCCTTCTAGTTGGAAAGATACTATAAACATTGATTTACAAGCAATTTAGAGACATGACAATTGAAATAGTGCAAGTTCAAGCCATGTTTCAGAATTGGGAAAAGTTAGTAATGGAAAGAGGATTTAGAGTTATTTCCTCTTCTGAAAACCTTCCTTGCTTGACTGGATTCTACTCTTAGATGTGTTGGTTCCTAAAAGGACTTGCAAAGAATTCACCAGTTCACCGATGGATATTCAAGCATTAGGGCTGGTATTTACCTGCACAGTGCTGGTGCTTTCATTATTATGATGGAATAATGAGAAAAGTAATTACCCTTTATTGAGTGTTTACTATTAAGCAGGCATTGTACTACGTAGTTTACACATGACATCTCATTTCATCCTTACTAAATAAAACCTAAAATCATGCATATGGAGGAAGTGAAGCTTTACGATAGATATTAAAGTAGCTTGCATACGACTTATCCTGTAAGTTCAGAGATGAGTCATAAAGGTAGCTGTTTAGCACTTTATTTGGGAGTGAGTTGTATCAGTACATAGTTCCTGGTATCAGGGAAGACAGAAAATTGGATGAGGTGGAACTCGTGAGTGGATGAGTGGAAAGAAAGGAGACTTTACGTATGTCTTTGACTCATTCGTTAGTCATTAGCGTGGGTTCTTAAAAGCTTTTTTCTCTTCATGCCACAGGAGTAACATGTTTGCATTTGACACCTTAGTTCTTAAAGTTTCTCTTTTCGTTACAGCCTGGTGCCTTAGAGAAGAGTTTCAGAGACATCAACATGCTTAAAAATTAATATTCCAAGTAATGTGGTGATAGTGTTTAATAGACACTTGTGTTCTGTGTTTGACAGGACTTTACAGCATTTATTCTCAGATTCGGTCAGCACCAAGGCTAAGGAACAGCTTCACTCTAATACTTTTCACCAAATAGCTGTCACCTCCTGTCGGTGCTGAAGTTCAGGGTGCAGGACAAACGGAGCATGCGTACTTACTGATGGTTCTATCCCCGCCGGCGCTCCGTCCTTCCCATTGGCTCCACCCTTTCTGGCCTTTACGTGTTGCGTCATGGCGCGCCTCACCTCCGGCGACCCCGGAAGTGGGTCGGGGGCTTGGCCTCTGCCCGGCCTCAGAGCCGGAGCGGGAGGTGTTTCCCTAACTCTGCTGTCCCGACCGCCACCGATCCCGGCAGGGCCCGGGCCAGGGGTCCAAGATGCTGAACGTCCCTTCTCAGTCTTTCCCGGCCCCCAGCTCCCAGCAGCGCGTCGCCTCCGGGGGGCGTAGCAAGGTAAGCAGGTGACGCCCTGGGTCTCGATCAGCATTCGCCCCCCGCCAGCGTTTCGTGTTCTCTCACGGTCCATTCGCTCCTTCTGACCCGTCTCCAACCTCCTGTCCTCTCTCCGGCCTCGTACCTTCCTGCCTTAGTGGCACCCACGTCGTCTCCAGCCCTCGAATTCTCCTAACCTCCCTCCCTCTCGCCTAGTAACCTTTTTTCTACCCATCTCTTTATTCCCTTCCGTTAATTCCTTTTCTCAAACTACCCCGCCCCCCGCTAACGTATATAATACAGCGGCACTCACTGCACTTGCCTTATTATAGGAAAGTAGAATTCTCTTGCTTTCCTCAATGACCTACTCGCTCCAGTCTTTTTCACTTTACGAAGAAGTTGTGAATGATAGGGATTTCCTAGCAGAAGGGAAAAGTTGGCCAGTGGCCCACAGAAATCAGTCACCATCCGGTTATAGTTGGGGACTTCAGGAGCCCAGAGAATTTGGAGAAGCCAGCCCTGTTTAGGTTTACAGACACATCTTTTTAGTCATACCGCTTTTCTTCCTCCGGTACCTGACGCTTGTTTTATTACTGCTTTTCTACTGAAATCCGTGCTGACTTTGAAGTTAATAGTACTCTTTAAGTTTTTGTTAATCAGAGTTGCTGTTAGCAACAGGTGAACTACAAATGTATTTCAAATTTGCAAAATTTAATAAAATTGTCCCCTGTGTTCATTGTCATATGAATGTTGCTTCTCCTATTGTTTGTTCCTTATTCTGTAGCCACATCTTCATGTTTTTGTTTTTGAACTTTTTACCTTGTTGGGCCACGCCTTTTTATTTTTCAATTCTGGACTGTTGGGTTTTAACTTCATTTGGGTTTTCTTTTTTTCTTCACCGATTTTCTTTTTTTCTCTGCTTACACCTGAAGCTTAGATCAGAGTTATGCAGGCAGGGATCTGTAATTTTAATTAGCTTTTCAGAAGTGTGTAAATCTGATTGTAATAATATAGCCAACGTTTATTCATTGCTTACTGATGACCATACTGTATGTTCTAAGTATTTGGGGTGCTTTATATCTGTTAACTTATTTAATCTTTACAATGATCCTGTGAGTATGTGCTTTTCTTATCTCCATTGGTTGAGAAATGTTCCTTTAGACCCTAGAGGATTGATAGGCTGTGACTGAGTGTGACTTTTCACTCAGCCATCCTCTCATGTGTCTCCTCTTCCTATTTGACCTGTTTCTTTCTATAAGCTAAATGCTTGGCTGACCAGTATTCTTTCCAGAGAAAAATAGATAAGAATTGTTGCCTTTCTCCATTAAACATGATAACCATTTCTCAGATTCCATTTAGAGGTAAAGATAAAACATCCGCAAGTGGTTATGGCAAAGGTGACTCTTTGGGGACAAAATAAGATTATAGTGCAATTCAAAAGAGAAACCCCCAAATTATGAAATGCCTGGTAAGCCATTCTAGGGAACTTAGAGACTAACAAAATATTGAGAGCTACTGAAGGAGGGACGGTCCATGCATTTCCAGTTACTTTAACTGTTCTGTAGATTATGGAAAGAGTGTCAAAATGATTCTGGTTTGGGCTGGGAAAATAATTTTCTTGCAGTTCAGACCTAGAGAGTTTCAGTGATGGTAAAAATGGGACAATATGGGGCCTCCATGGTGGTGCAGCAGTTAAGCGCTGAGCTGTGGAGCTGTCAGCAGCAGCTACGCGAGTTCGACGCCCAGCCACGGAGATTCCCACATGGTGCAGCAGACCTCTCCTGCCTCACCCTTTGCTCCCCGCAGCAGTGTATTTCTGTCGCTCTGCCTGTTATGCTCCCCACTCTGCCTCTGGTGAACCCTTTTGCCAGCCCACACATCTGGCCTGTACCCCAGCTTGTATGCATAAATAAATAAATCTTTAAAAAAAAAGGGACAGTGTGGGTTAGTAAGAAAGAATATGAAATTGGAAAGACACCACAGGCCTATTAACTTAGCTACTTTGGGAATAAATGAATGTCTAAAATAGGTATGATTCATAAAGTGAAGTGTGTAATTGTCTTTGTTCTTTCAAACTCCTATAATGGAGTTCCATAGATGAAGTGGCTTATAAACACCAAATTTATTTCTAACTGTTTTGAAGGTTGGGAAGTTGAAGATCAGTTTTATGTCTGTTAAGGGCCTGATGACTTGTTTAGAGCTATGTCTTCAATGTCCTTGGTGGAATCAGGGAGGGAACTCTCTAAGGGTTCTTCTTCTTTTGTAAGAACACTGATTTCAAGGACCTAGTCATCTGCCAGAGATCCTACTTGCTAATATTGTCATATTGGACATTAGGATTTCAACATGTATTGCAGTGGGAGGACACGTGAATAACAATAAACTTGCTTGAAATGTGTCTGCTTTTACAGTAAACATTCCCCTGGTAGTATGCTCTTAACTAGTTATACAAGTTAGACAGTACCCCTATCCTATATAGAGATCTTGCAAAATTTCTGCTAGGTTATCTTAACTGGTTAAAATACTAATAGTGTCTCTTATCTAACAGCCTATTTTATAAAAATAGAACAAAATACAAACCCCAAATATCCTTTTATTAAATTTTCTAGCAGGGATAAGCAAATTTTTCTTCAAAAGGCCAGATAAGTATTTTAGGCTTTGAGGGCCCCACAAGGGATTAAGTCTCTTCATGCCGCTGCCATCACAGGTAAAAACTATTCTTAGCTCATTGGCTGTACAGTAATAGGCACAGACCAGTTTTCCAATCAGTTCCCTGGAGTATTGCAGTTTTTCAGATGTTCTGTTCACGCCTCATAGAACAGGATAAGAACTTGTTTTCTGACCCTAGGTTTAATCCTAATCTTACTGCTATGACATATATGATACTATGATGAACATTCGTGACAGTTTCTAAGCTCTGTTTCATGTCCAGGTATCTAATGTTTTATTTATAACTTTAAAGTATGAAATTATAATTGGCAGCAAAATAATTTTAACAACTTCCAAATGCTATAAAAAGATTTGTTGAATTGTTAGATTTGCGTTTTCTTATCTTTTATAAAATGGGACTAAGAATAATGAGCAGCATGAAGACAAACAGCAGGAAAGAGACAGGAAAACAAATAACCTGAAGAATCCACATTGAATTCTTTCCTTTTCCTTTGTAGGTACCTCTAAAACAGGGCAGAAGTCTTATGGATTGGATTCGATTGACCAAAAGCGGAAAGGACCTCACAGGATTACAAGGCAGGTTAATTGAGGTAACTGAAGAAGAACTTAAAAAACACAACAAAAAGGATGATTGTTGGATATGCATAAGAGGTAGGTGGTGTTTATTATGTGTAGTAAAACATGTTGGCTAGGCTTTCCTGTTACAGCTCTGTATGACCCAATGATACCGCTCTTTGGTGATATGATTCGCAAATAGACAATAAAATATGTCTTATATTGGGCAATAGTGTATAATTCTGAATTTGGACTGTATTTCTTCCTTAGGTAGTTGTTTACATAACATCTCTGTGCTACATTCCCTTCGAAAGAAAGCAGTTGCTTGCCAGACATTTTAATACCAAAGTACTATAGTTACTCCATAATATTAGTTTATATTGAGTAATTTCCATCTTCTTGCCTTATAACAGAATTTTGTAGGACAAAATGTCTCTGTGAATTGGAAGTAAATCAGAAAGCCTGCATTAAAGCCAAGCCTTCAGTTCTCACTTGCAACAATTTTTATTTAATGTGTGTTTATTAGTAATATTAGTTACCTGATTTTTCATGGCAAACTACAAGCTACAATTAGACGTTGTATATTCTGGAGAGTAAGCGGAGGGGCAGGAAAGTAAATGATAAAAGCAGATCTCGTGCTACCAACAACCTGGCATCTACGAGGGGAACAAGAGCACTACAGGGCACAAAACTGTACATTGTGCCTGCATAGTGATGTCCTTGAGTCATCTAGACGTGGTTAAATATGTCCATTATCCTTGTTAGAAGTGTGTCATTAATTTTTCTCTTCATAATCTGATTTGGGTTTGTCATCAGTTACCCTGATTACATTGTAACCTGTATGAGGCCAGGGACCATCTCAGTGCCTGACATACAGAGGTTATCAGTGCAGGGGCTCCCTGGTGGAGCAACGTGTTAAGTTTCAGCCTATGAAGCTCTCCACAGATACTGCAGTACGAGTTTGATTCCTGGCCAGGGAGATTCCCACATGGCGCAGCAGACCTCTCCTGCCTCACCCACTTCTTCCCTCAGCAGTGTACTTTAGTCGACCTGCCTGTTCTGCTTCCCGCTCTGTCTCTGGTGAATCCTCTTACCACCCCATACCTACACCCCAGTTCTTTTATGCATAAATAAATAAATCTAAAAAAAAATAGAGGTCATCAGTCCATATTGAATGATTATAATGCTTACCATTTTAAAGCAGTTTGGTTTATTGAAGTAAGTTGTTGTTACAATGAATTGGTGATGGGTAAATACAAAGATACAAGTAGGCACTTTACTGAGTACTAGAAGCACCCAAACAAATACCACAATTTGATGTCTTAAATACTGATTCACAACAGTAGCTAGGTGAGTGATTTCCATTTTTGCTGTTTGAAGATTGGTTCCTGGAGTTAGAGAGTACACCACAGCTTCATCAGAAACTTTGTTACTTCTGAACAGTTTTATATTCAGTTTATTTTTGAGCCACATTAGAATGTGAGCTGCAGCCTCAGAAGGGTCATGAGTTCTCCTTCCTTTTTACAGCTTTTGTAGACCTTGTACACTGTGAAGATTAGGTAAATATTAAAGATTTCTTAAGGGCTATTTAATATTTTCAATTAAACTTTTTCTGAAAAAAAAAAAAAAAGAGCTTCAGACTTACAGCAAAGTTACAAGAATCAAGAATGAAGCAGTGAACTAACTCCAGAAACCCTTTGCCTACCTGGATTCACCATTGTTGACAGAGTTGTCATTATATTTTAGTGAACCCATTTTATTTCCGCTGTCAACATTCTAGATTTAATGGTTGTTCTAAAAGTTTGTGATAATACATTTTTAATTTACCACAGTCTACCTTCAAATAGTATTATACTATTTTATATATAATGTAAGACATTATATTTCCATTAACTGTTCCTTGACTGTTATTGTTACTCGTTTTACTTCTACATAAGTTATGAACTCCACAATGTGACACTTTTAAAGAGAGTAAGAAAGTGGAAAAAATTATCTTTAAAAAAAAAAATTATCTTTTATATTTACCATCTTCAGTGCTTGTTATTCCTTTGTGTTGATCTATATTTCCCTGAAGAACACTTTAACATTTCCTATAGTGTCATTGTGGTGGCAGTGAATTATCTCAGTATTTGTTCTTCTGAGAAGTTTTTATTTTGCCGTTATTATATGTGTCGTTAGGTATTAAATTCTTTGTTAATGATGCTTTTTGTCCTCAGCATTTTAAAATGTCACTCATCTAGTTTGCATAGATGAGGACTGCTGATTTCTTAACATTTTCTCATGTGTATAAGGTTTTTTTTCTCACTGCCTGTAAGATTTTTCTTTGTTTTTTAGCAGTTGGACTATGGTGTGATTTTCCTTGTATTTTTCCTGTCTGGGGTTTTCTAAATTAATTTTGGAAAATTTTGGCCATTATCTACTAGTATGTCTTCTATTCCTCCTTCTCCAGGGATTTCAGTTGCATGTACATTAGACCTATCATCCCACACCATAAATACACCACTCTGTTTTTTACACATTTTTTTTCCTCTGTCCTACACTTTGATCATTTCTGTTGACCTTTCTGCAAATTTGTTGATTCTTCCCTCTATTGAATGCAGTCTGCTTATAAGCTTGTCAGAGGACATTCTTCATTCTGATGCCCTATTTTCACCCATGCCACTTTTTATAGTTGCCATCTCTGTGCTAAAATTTCCTATTTGTTAAGTGTTAATCACATTTTCTTCTAGAACTTGGAAGAAATTAATTATAATTATTTAATATTCTTGTCTGATCGTTCTATTGTATGCATCATCTCTAAGTCTGTTTTTCTCTCGACAATGGATTATTTTATCTTTTTAAAAAAATATGTCAGAATTTTTACTGACTGCCATACCTTACATATAGATGAATAGTAGAATCTGAGGTATTTGTGCTTTTTTGCTTTTTTGCAAACTCTGGCAGTCTAGTTTATACTTGAGCTGGGTTTGAGGTTTAAGTTTGCTGTTGTTACCATCAGTGTACCACAGACTTTAAATTCCTCCAACAGTGGGTCATTGCTACTGTGTTCTTAAAGTGAGAGCTGCAGTGCAGGAGTATTGTCTCATTGTTCCTGTTCTACTTTTAGCTGAATGTTTACTCTGTATACCTAGGTAGTGTCTCTCTGCTCTTGTCCCTCTCCCAGTGGCAGACTGCTCTTGTTTGTTACTTGGTGCAAGACTTATGGGGAAGGCAGGAGTTTTTGTAGTTTTCCTTTCAGCCTTAGTCCTACTGTGTGTCCCTGAGCTACAGGGAATGACCTTTCTCAGTACCCTTCCCTGGTGGAAATCTCCTCTGCCTCCTACTCAGTGCAGGATCTAGAATGAAGGCAGATGTTTTGCTTCTTCCTCCATCGCAGCCTAGCATTGGCTCATATCAGCAGGAGAGGTGGAGGACGACAGGCTGAGTAGTATGTAGGGTGTGAGCAATTCCCTGCCTGTCTTCCAATGCTAGAAAATCTCCAATTTGTATCCATGCAGAATCTGAGCATGAGTCCTTCTTCCAGTGTTTTTGCCCAAGTATCAGTACAGGGTAAAGGCGGATGTGTTTTTCCTACCCTTTCTGGCAGCAGTTAACCTCTGCCTGATGTCAGTGCAGAACCTAAAGGGTGGAAGGCTTTATTGTCCCTTTCCAGCATAATTAGCTATTGCCTCTTTCGGGGTTCAGCATGTAGTGGGTGAATATCTTCCTCCTAACTTAGTTGACACTGACGACCATCTTGTATTCATGCAGGCCGTAAGTGTAGGTGGATTTCCCTTGGTATCCTGCTCTGCTTTCAAATCTTGGAGCAGCTACCACACACTTGTACCACCAGTGGGCCTTTCTCAGGTCTTCCATGTTTGCAGTGTTTCTCACAAGTATCTCATGAGGTAGGAAACTATGAAAAATGACAGGAAACACTCATTCCATGAGGTGGTGAGTGGGTATAGTATTCCCTTGTGTTGGAGGTTCCCGGTTCTAAAATGGCACTAGTTCACACTTAACCCATAATAGTTGCAGTTGTCTTTGTAACGGCATCTCTTTTTTCCTGTGGTCTGTCAAAACTAAAGCAATTCATGTGTCCTGGTCCCCTTATATGGACTTGTCATTCTGGAATTTAGATTGATTGCCTTTGACCTCACCTCACTGATGGGCTCAAAAGCTTAAGATTCCTTTTCTTGCCTTTTCTTTTTCTTAAGGATGGAGCATTTTTTCTTGTGGTTTTGTACTTAAGTTGATTGATGCATTTGCTACCCCACACAACCCCCCAGTAACTAATGGCAAGGCATTTAAGTACTGGGAACTGTCACTGTTACAGAGCAGGGAGAGGGACACCCCCGGAAATCCCAGACATGCCCATTCTAAATAGGTTCTGCCATCCACCGCATCAGTGCAAAGCATACAAGAACTTAAGTGGAAACAAACTTTAATAGAATTAGATAAGACAAAGAATATAGTTTCTAAATCAAGCACCCAATGTTATTCAACCCCTCGCGGGTAAAAGTCCACCCAAATGGGATTGGCCCAAAGCAAGGCCTGAAAGCCTGCCACAAGTCTAAAGCACCTTTTCGCCGGGACCCATAGAAAAGGGTCAGAAACAGCCAGACAATTTTGGGAGGAACTAAAACACCTTTTGGCAGGGACTCGTACAAAAGGGTCAGAAAGAGCCAGACAGTTCTGGGAGTTAAAGAGCAAAATCAAAACCAAGATCAACATTGCCATAGTCAATCTCCCCACAGGTTTCTCACCCACATCTGTTTCAATCAGGCCAGGCCAGTGCAGCTTCTTTATGTGTCTCTCTGCTCCTTGTGCCTCTTCATCCTTCTTCCATCTCTCTTCTGTCAGTTCTGTGTCTTCTTCTCTATTCTCCAGCTTCTTATCTCCTGCTCAGCTCCTGCTCAGCTCCACCCTCCCTTTGGTGGGACAGGGAACCTGGAACACACCCTTTTCTTGGGACCACCTTATTACATCACTAGTAGATCAGGCATAGCAGACAGAGGGAAATCACCCCATGGAACAGGAGCAGTCTAGAAAGAAAGACAGGAAAACTGATCTTTAAGGGAGAAGGTTGTCGGAGGCCGGCTCCGACCGAGGTTGGGTTCCCGGGGGTGGTGGGGAAAGCGTCAGCGGTGGAGAGTTCCGTGGGAAAAAGGGGGTGGGGAGTGAGAGACAGCACACACCAGAGAGTGTGATCAGGCCGTTCCACTTTATTATTCGAGAACAGCGTTTTTAAAGCATAACTATAAAGAAAAAACTACAGACAATGGCAGGGTGATTACAGATATTCAGATGTATAATCAATTACATACTTTGAGGAGAATCAAGGAACTTTGGAAAAATGTCTCTTGTCTGATGTAAATTCCAGCAAGGTACAGGACATAATCTTCAACCTTTGCCCTAGGCCTAGGGTGGAGGCTGCTGTCTCCATACCTATTGTCTGAAACTAAGACCATAATAAAAGAAACATCTTTATGCTAATCTCTGGAGGAAATAATCTAAGGAACTATAGGCTGATTTTTCGAGGCAAGGAAGGGAAATAGGGGAAGGGATTAAATGTTCCTTGTTTCAAACATTAACCCTTGACCGGGCAAGGACACTTCACTGTCAGAAGGACATCTCCCTGCCAGGATCTAATGAGTAAGGCTAATGCATGCAGGCATGGTGGAGAAACTTAGTTATTGTTCTCACCTGAAATTATACTTAAATTATTTGCAAGAAGAAATATCGCATCCTGACTTATGGGAACACTTCCTTGAAGGCTCTTCACCCATAAAGTGACCTTGTCAGAACAATATGGGGTGTCTAGGCTACGACAGAAGGTGCCTTGTTTAAAATTTGATGTAAGTTGTAAATCTAGTTTAAGTATAGAAAATATGTCTGTTGCTTATGATGTTTGGTCATTTTCTCCCTAGGGGAAGTTTATGAATTTTTTCAAATTCAGAGTGCAGTAAGTCAAATGGAGAAAGAGAAATATCGTGTGACTTTACTCATATGTGGTAAATAAATAAATAAATCATGAACAAAATCAAACTCTTAGATTCCAAGAACAAAATACTGGTTATTAGAAAGGAAGAGAAGAGGTATAAATTGAGTAAAAGGGATCAATGGTATGAATAAGCATAACATAGCATATATAGATGCTGTTATATGAGTCTCTACACCTATAACCTATATAATATTATAAACCAATGTTTAATTCAACTTCAAAAAAAGAGAGAGAAAGATATTCAGAGTGTAACTGGTTTGCTCAGATTGTTATTTTGTAGCGCTTTTGGTCACTTTCCTTTTAGTGAAATGTCAGGGCTGTTTTTCCTAATAGTAATATTGTGCAATAAGATGATCTTTCTTAGTTATGCCCAATTGACCTTCTAATGTACTTAGACCTTCATCACATCCTATTTAAATTTTCCTTTGCAAATTGACTAGATTCACCTCTTTTGTAAATTGAATGGTCATCACTGAAGTTGTGTGGTACTGTTAGAAGTTCTAGGTTGTATTCAGTACACTTGCTCCCTGGCTCTTTTCTATTTTCTGTGAAGTAGAGCTATCTTATTGCTATTTTTTTTCTTATTAAAAACTGTATATCAGAACTTGACAATTTAATAGATTTTATAGGTTTTCCTTAAATATCTGTCCTTTTGAGAATGATGGACAAGTAAACTGAATAAAAGCACCATAGTGTGGGAAGAACTTTTTGATAAATTGGCTGGCTGCACTGGCAGGGCTCCCCCAAACTATTATATATAAGCGTATGTCTTTACTCTTAGGTTAGTATCCTTCAGTTATCTGCAAATAACTGTTCTAAGGGCTATTTATGGATAGGAGCTGCTCAGATGGCGGTGGTAAGTGGGGGATCTTAATGTTTTGACATGTAAATGTTTGCTTCTAGTTGTTAGTTCAAACTTCTCCCCAACTCTGTGTGTATTTCCCTCAGTATAATATCTCTCTAGTTCATCCTCTTCGGAGAGTAAATCTATAATTTTCAAAGGGTTGTGAAAGGGACTTGTTGCTTGCTTGTATAGGATGGCAGAGGAGATTTTCAGGTCATAATACTTCCTTTATTGAATATATACCCTCCTATACCCTAACTTACAGAACTCCTTGTAGTAGTTATTGGAGACTGACCTTGAGATAATCTAGGCATTGAATTTAATTCACAAGGATTTTAAAGTGTCTATTATAATTATACTCAACAAAGTAAAGTATATCTAATGAATGAACAAATAGGAAATCATAGCAGAGAAATAGAAACTATAAAAAAATGGAAGTATAGAACTGAAAAATACAGTATACAAAATTTTAAAAATTACTGACTGGGCATAATAGTGGAGTAGAAGTAACAGAAGGAAGTCTAATGAACTTGAGGATAGATTAACAAAAATTAACAAACCCAGAAAACAAAGGGAAATGACTGGAAATAAAATGAACAAAGGTTCAGTGACCTATAGACAAAATAAAAATGTCTAATATATGTGTAGTTGGAGTTTTAGAAGGAGAATGGAAAAATGGGAAAGAAAAATATTTCAAGAAATATTAACCCCCAATTTTCTAAATGTGGTAAAGGAAAAATTGTTATTTTAGAAGCTTAGCAGATCCAAGCATGATAAATACATAAAAAAAATCACATAGAGGCATATCATATTCAAACTGCTCAAAGACAAATATAAAAGAAAATCTTGAATGCAACCCAAAAACCACACATGGAAACAATAAAAATGACCACTGAAGAGAAATATAATAACACGTTCAGATCTGAATCCTGTGTTCTTAAAGATAGTGAGTTCTTTAAATATGAAGAGGAAATAAAGATTTTTTTTTTGTAAGAACAAAAACTGAGAATTTAGTATCAGCATATTTACACTACAAAAAAATCTAAAGGAAGTTCATCAGGTTGAAGAGTAATAATACCATTTGGAAAATCTTCAGGAAATGATAAATTTGTGTAAAGAGAAAAAAATTACTTTTTTTCCTTCTTAACTTTTAAAAACTGCATAACTTTTTAAAGCATAAGTTATTTCATATTGTGGAGTTACATAAAGTATAGGGGGTAGAGAATGGTAAATGTGAACAGGTACAATATTAAGTAAACTAAAACTGGTTAAAGTGTTTGTGTGTACACACACACACACACACACACACACACACACACACACCTACATGGTATATACGGTAATCCCTAGACCAGTCTCTTAAAAAAATAATGCAAAAGGTGTGGCTTCAAAAAACTATATATAAAATTAAATTCTGAAAATATTTGGTTAACTCAAAAAAAGTCAGGGGAAGAGGAACAGAAATACAAACATGAGGGAAAAAAACTTGGGACTAATAATTTTTTAATAACTTGGTAGCTCTAACTAGATTAAGCCATATTAATTATTAGTGTAAATTAAACCAGTCATTCTAATTGATTGGTTCAAACTAGTTTGGATTAGTCAGATAGTTTGATTAGAACTAATCAAACTAATCATTCTAGATTAGGTAAGACCTATTCACATGATATCTATAAAACATATACTTTAAATAGAAAGACACAAATAAATTAAATGTATAGAAAAAAACCATGCTGTTCAAACAGTAAGTATAACAAGGTTATACTATATTAATATCTGATAAATGTTATCAGAGTTTCTTACTAAAGATTAGGACATTTTCCAATATTAAAAGGATCAGTTCATTAGGAAAACTTTAAGGCTGATACCAAAGCTTCAGAATACTTGAAGCAAATAGTAATAGTTTTGAAAGATGAAGTTAAAATCCACAGGTATTGTTGCATAGTAACACCCCCTCTCAGCAGTTGTTAAAACTGGATAAAAATCAAGACATAAAATAATGAAAATAATGTGTAATTTCTCTACTGAACACAAGATGGCAAAATGGCTACAATACTTAGAAAAATGGATCTTGTAAAAAAGATCTATAAAAATCTCAATTTTTCTTTGTTGTTTAATTGTAATACTTTTTAAGGTCAGTTAATAGAGACCACTGTTAGTTGTGTAATGTATGTAAAAAATACTAAAAAATTTTAGGCAGCATTTGCCAAGACAGAAAAGAATTCTTTTCCTACAAAATGGCAACATTAATTTTTAGGTATAAAAATAATATTTTTCCTTGAACTAAGCTTTTACGCTAACAGTGTGCTCCTAGACCTGGAACTGTTCCAGCAGATGCTACATCATAGTCTGTCTACTGACAGTGTAGAAATGGATCCTGTACTGGGTGGAAGATCAGACTAAAAATTGCCTTTCTATTTCTTTCAGCCTAAAAACTCTCATTTTGTGATTGAATTGACAGTGTAAGTTTCTGACAATACAAAGAAATGAGTGGTAATTTTAAAGTTGGAATTTTTTCCCTAAGAACTTATTTGAGAGCTCAGAGATCCAGACATATAACACAAAAGATAATTTAATGTGAAAACTAGTAGAACAGGTCCTATCAGTACATTGCCTAAAGAACTCAGAGTAGCTGTCCTGAATGTGTGCTTTCAATTGCACTGCAGATCTGCTAGGATGATTAGCAATAAAATGTACTCTTGAATATTTCTAGGGCATTTAAAAAAAATGACAGTTAAACATTAAAGTGCAGTTTCCTAAATACAGTTATTGTCTTTTAGTTTCAATAAGTTCCTCTTTTTTTTACATTTTTCCAGTTTTATTGAGATAAATTAACATATAACATGTAAGTTTAAGGTGTACTACATGATATGTGTGTATGTATGTATTGTGAAATTGTTCTGAACACTACTTAGCCAATTCTTTTTTTTTGTACCTACTCCCTGTTAGATTGAAAAAAAGATACAAATGAAAAAAGAATCAGCATAAAGGAGGGGATGGAGGGATGGATGGATGGATGAATAGATAGAAAGTCCTTCCTAAATTCTTCTCTGCCACTGAAACTCACCCATGTAAATGACCTAAAAGCACTAGTTGGGCTATGATCAGAGGGTCTTGGTCAAGCCCAGTTTTGCATCATTCAGGACTGAATTGACATCCATTTTTATTCTTAATATTATTATTAGAGTTAGCTTTTGTACAATCGATAAATAGCCTAGTATCAAATTGTGATTGTGTCTGTGGGTCCATAAATACTATTTATGTTTAAAGAGCAGTCAGTTATTACAAATATGCTATTCCTGAGCAGTGAGAACTTGAGGAGGAAGTTAAGTGTGTGCTTGCAAAATTCAGGGTTGGTTTTTCAAAATCAGGTTCTAAGAACTCACAGAAGGTCAGAACCTTGCGCAGGAGATTGCTATCTAAAATCCATGTATAGCACAAATAGAATAAAGGAAATAAAAAGCATGAAGGAAAAGCACAAAGTCAGGGTTTTTTTTGCATTTGTTTCCTTTTGCTACATTCAGGGGTTCAAATTTTAGTTTCTAGAAATGCTTTTGAAAAGGAAAAGTGAGATAAAAGGGAGGAAGAGAAAGGGAAGAGCCTTTGAGCCAGAGGAAATGCCATTTGGGGACCCAGTTTAATGATTGCCAAATTACTGACATTGCCAAATATGGTTGTTTCTAACATTTGTTGTCCTGAGACACTATCTGATAGTCTTATTAATACTTACTAGTGAGGTATTTTATAGGCATTCCTTGCTTGGTCCATCTGAAATGGATAGGAAGTTCTTCAGGTCCAGAGTGCCCCTAGTATATCAGAAAGAATGGTCAGATGGTGAGGGAATAAGGGCCAATCTAAAGCACTATGAGGGAGCAGAGATGATTTGTGGGGAGTTTCAGTCTTTATATGCTAATGGTGGAGAGCTGTTAAATCTGTCTTTTTGTGCTGGTTGTTGGAATACATGAAATTTTATCACAGATTAGATAATCATGTGAGCCTTGGTTGCAGAGTAAGTATGGAACTCTTATTTGGAAAGCATTCACTGTCTTTAAAAGCCTATTTGAAATAATTCAGATCTTAAACATTGCCACTGATATTTGTGGTCTGTTTATTTTGGAGCATTAAACAATAGGAAAATGCCTTCTGTAATTGTTAAGGAGAGGTCTGTGGGAAAAGAAAAAGGAGGGTACTTCATCATTTTTTTTTTTTTCAACTTTATTTGGAGGACTGACAAAAAAAGATTCTGTGAATTTGTTTCCTTTTCTGCCTGGCTTTTTGCAATTTTATAAAGAAATTTGGACTGGTTGGTTGTTTTCTAATACTAAAGTAGTAGGGAAAAATGAATCTTTCTTGGGTCTGAAATCCAATATTTTCCTTCCTCCCAAGATTATTATATACGATGAACATTTTAAGTTAACTGGGTTTATTTAAATTCTTGGAAGTTAACATGAAAAAGAAGGATTGGTACTGGGTATAAAGAAACCAGTTGTTCTCATTGCTCACTTTAGGTATATTCAAGATTGAACTTGTTTACCACTCCATAGTTTTTGAGTAAAGGATTAAAAAGCAACTCATTTCCTTGAGAAGATTACTTATTGAACTATTCTTTATGTGTTGGTTTCTATTCTTTCTTAAAAGATAGAAATAAATTATAGTTAAATATATGAATTGATGAAATAAATAGATTGACATTAATATTTTCTGAAGAGTAGCCTAAATGACCCAGTCACCATTGCTCAGCCTTTGCTAAGATGAGAATACACATGGAGGAGAGCTCAGTTCTTTTCATCAAATTCTTGACCAGAGCAGTAGTGGAAATATTATTGCCTTATTGTATGTGTACTTTAGAAATTAGTTACACAGTGTTTGATCATTTCTCTGGGGGGGAGTTCATTTTCTACAGGTCTTTCACATTTCTGCACATCTTGTGAACAGAAACATTGACTGTCTTGTTCTGTACTCTCTTTTCAAGAATTTTTGTATAGCGTACAACCTTGTATGATAAGAGATAGTATTACCTTAAAAAAGAACAAAGGACAGGTTTGCTTATTGTTCGCTGTGATAAAGATAATGTCTCCTTCCAGAACACAGGCATACTTAGTGCCCATTGTAAAAGATTTGGGGTCCTCTCCTGTCATGTAGCACATTGTGCAGGAGTTATCTGGTCCTCTTCACATACCTCTGTGGGCATTAGGGTTCAGAAAACTGCAAATCATGATATTCTGGCAACTGCTGTTGATGTGAGTACTAAACTGTCCTTTGCCTCTCACCTAGAAATCTCAAGTTATCTGTTAGCTTGCAAGTATGGTAGAAGCTAAGACCCTTAATAGTCTTAATAGTCTTAGCACTTGGAAGTAGTAATGATTTATTAAGTGGGATGTCTGAAATATGTATTAGAACTTATATTTATAGCTAATATAAGTTTTTAAAGAAGTTTGTTTAAGACATTATTTCTCCTTGCTTTCATATAGGGTTTGTTTATAATGTCAGTCCATATATGGAGTATCATCCTGGTGGAGAAGACGAACTAATGAGAGCAGCAGGATCAGATGGTACTGACCTTTTTGATCAGGTAAGATGCTGAAAGTAATCTATTATAATAGAAGAGAAGTCTTAAAATTAACAGTATGACATCTGTAGACAAAAAGGAAATAACTGCAGAAATTTCAGATGTGTTGGCTTGAATTTTGAAGTGTGGAAAGATGCTCACACATAACAGCTATTCATTTAATTAGCCTTTGAATTATCTTATTAAAATTTTAGAAATGGTTTCAAATCTGTGTCTAGGACTCTGTTCGTAAGTACTTACAATACCCTCTTCTGACATCAATCCTCAAACATCAGTTTTGGTTGATTTGACTTATGGAAGGAAGTGACAACTCGAGAGTAAAGAATGAGACTCTTGGCTTCTTTGCTTTTAGTCTTTTTTCATTTGGGGGATGTTACATATCTGACTGTCTTGTATTGAGTCTGCATATCATATAGGAAGTTAGATGAGGCTAATTAATGAATAGAAAACTTACTTTTTCCTATAGTAATAGTAGAGATTCTATTTATATCTCAAAAGAGACTTTAAATTAACTACCTTCCCCTTTAATATTTACCAAAAACATTATTTTTTCTGTTACTTAAAAGTTCTGTAGAATACGTTAGTTACTACCAATTTTCTGAGCTGTTACATTGCAGCAATCTTGAGAACATAAATTTGCTTTTTTCTCACATATACTTTATTTGTTCTTTATTGATAATTAGACATGATGTGTTATGGGTTTTTATCATTCCAGAAACCTAAATCAGACTGGTCATTTATAAAAATGTTCTTTTATGATATAATCTAATTTGATTTCTGTAACTTCTACTTTCTCATCCATTTTAGGATTTATTGTTTGACCAGCTTGCCAGAAATATAATTTGTTTTATACTTAAATATGCTTAGATGCATCTGCTTAAATAGTAGAATCCCATTAAATAACAAAATCCCATTTACTGTTAATGTATAAGAAGTCATGTTTTCCCATTACCTATAGTAACATAACCATAGTAGGTTCTTACTGCTGACTAAAGGAAAATCCCCTTGTAATTTGGCATTTGTTAATTTCTAGCAACGTGAGCCACATAGAAAGGTTTGGGAACATTTGCCTGAAAATCTGCCTTATGTCTTATGTCTGCCCTGTGACCTCTTGATGTTGAATGTTCTCTTCTGCCAGAAGAATTTTCAGTAAAATATAGTCCCATTTATATTTCCCAGTGTTGTGAGATTATATAGATTTTTTTTTTTTAAGATTTATTTTTTATTTATACATACAAGCTGGGGTACAGGCCAGAGGCGTGGGGCGGCGAGAGGGTTCACCAGAGACAGAGCGGGGAGCAGAACAGGCAGATCAGAAATACACTGCTGAGGGGAGCAGCGGGCGAGGCAGGAGAGGTCTGCCACACCATGTGGGATTCTCCCTGGCCGGGCATCGAACTCGCGTCTCCGCTGCCGACAGCTCAACAGCGCAGTGCTTAAACGCTGCGCCACCGGGGAGGCCCGAGATTATATAGATTTTATTTAAGGTAGTTTGTTTTAGGGAAGACACATCAACTGTTATACTGTGAAGGTCTTTAGCAGTTAAAACAATTCGTTGTTAGATTGCTGCAACCCCTTTCACTTTAATAAAGCCAGTGATGTGTAAATTATTTATGAACTTTACTTACATAAAGTCAATAGCTTTATATTTTTGAAACTGTAGTAAGGCTTCTTGCATTTGTAAATAGGTAATAATTTATTTTTGCATATTTGAGTTGTACAGAGAATATTAAGTTATCTCTTTATCATCAGATTTCTGTCTCCAGTTTTGATCCCACTCTTGACTTCTTGTCCTATATTTTCAAGTGCCTGATGAGCAGTTTGATTACCTGTAGGCATGTCAACTCAGTGTATTCTCAGTAATAATCATCTCACCTTACTCCCTTTCCCTCAGTTTCCTGTTTCTAATAATGGAGATTTAAGTTACTGAGTTATCTTTGCTTTCTCTCTTATATCCCAATATCAGTCACTGGTGAAATCTTATAATGCTTTATCTAAACCTTCTCTCTGTTCTCACTGTCGTGGATCAAGTCCGCAACATCCCCTAAACCTCTACTCTTAATACTCTGCTAATATCTTTACCTTCAGTACCAATTTAAAGACATGACAGCTAGATTAACATTCATAAAGACAATATCCTAATACCTCCTTTGGCAACTCTTATGGCAACTCTTAGAGGGACTTGAGGCCCAAAGAAACAGTTTATCAAGGTAAATATTTTCAGTATTCATCTTGCTTTGGGCAAACTGTGGTTTTTATACTTCCAGAATATAAACAACATCAACCAACATTACCTCAATAACAAATTTTTAAAAAAGTACCTGCAGTTTGACAACGGTTTCATGATGATGGACCCCATATCTTGTCTTACCTCCTTGAATATCTTTCCTTTTTGTCTGTTAAAATTTGATACAACTTTACAACCCCCAAACAGTGCTTTACCCATTATTAGATGTTCCATAAATATTAGGAAAATGAAGTTTCAATATTCATTAATAAATGAGCACCTACTTTTAATTACATATTTATTTTTTGTATATTTGCAGTGTTAGTATCTATTTGTTCATGCAGGAATGTATCATGTACCAGTATTATTTGACCTCATTATTTTAGTGATTGTTATAGTACTTTGCTGAGTAATATAGTATAATGTTCCTTCATTAGTCTTTTCTAAATGGATATTTATGTTGTTTCTAATATTTTCTAAGATGAATAGAGCTCTGAGATTTTCTTGTACATCTTTGTGTGTATGCAAATATTTTCTCAGGTAAATTCCTAAATTACTGAACAAAAGAGCTACATATTTTAAGGCTTTTAATGCATTGTGTGAGAAGAGACACAACAGAAAAGTTGCTTGAAGTTAATCCCCAACAATAAGTCCAGCTAGAGATATGGCCAGTTGTGTTCCTTGAAGTAATAGTCTCATTTTGTTCATTTTCAGAAAATGTCTTTTAGATACCTGCATCTGAATAACCAATTCATTTATCAGTCATTCTTTTACCTTTAAATAGCCTTTCAAGAAAAAATCCAGTTAAACTTGCAAGTCAAACAGTTGCCTAAGTTTTTTTCCTCATCTACTTTATAGCAGAAGTAATTTTACGAACTTCTTATTTTGTCATACAGAAAGAATTTAAAGACCTGTACTCAGTGATTAAAATTTAAGAAAATCAATCATTTTTGCTGTATCATGAAAGATATTCTTAAATGAAACCAGCTTTCTCCTGCCCCTATGAGCTTCTGATGGTAAAGAATAAAATGATTTTTAGTATAGTTGGAGACCACTGCATTAATTTGTGCTAAAATGCCAGAAGTCTTGCCCACCATTGCCTTTAGAACATCAGTAAAAATGTCAACACAGTGAAAAAGGGCAAATTACATTATTCAATACATTATTTTGAAGCCAAGTGAGACTTCATGGGTATCAAAAAGGTTGTCAGGAATCTCCCTCCAGAGGTCTGTGACAACATTTTGAGAATTTTGTCTAAACAATTTCTGTGTTGCCTTTCTGTCCCTCCTTTGTTGACTAATTGAATCTGATTTTCAGAATAGTGTAAGAATGTTTAGTTTTGCTCTGAGTAAAATTAGAGCATCTCCTGGAGTCAGAGTCATGTTTTCTGTCATTTACCTCCATTACCAGGTTCATCGTTGGGTCAATTATGAATCCATGCTGAAAGAATGCCTGGTTGGCAGAATGGCAGCCAAACCTGCTGTTCCTAAAGGTAAGTAACACTGTTCCTAAAGCAGAATTCTTTGTGACATATGCGTACTTTATTTTACCAGGATTTCAACAAATAGATTAAATCACTACATTATTTTCATTTTCACTAGTTTCTGAGCTAAGTGACTCTATAGGTTTTACTTTAGTTCTTTAGAATGAAACAATGGCTTTACCTTAAAATTTTGGCATGTTTTAAGAGAACATTTATGGTGTGGTGATTAAATGTTACGGAAGTGAAAGAACTTTAGTTTCTCTTTATTTTAGTGCTCATTTTTTTTTATTCTATTGACAGATTAGGTGGAACACTTGGTTAGAGTTAGCTTTTAGACTAGTTTTAAGAATTTAACTTTTTGAGTATGAATTCACATAACTAAAAAAAATCAGAAAATGTGAGAAGTTATATAGTGAAATTTCCATACTTTGCCTCTTGGCCATAAAAAACCCAAGATCTAATTATAAGGACTTTTAAAATACAACCCATTTCTTCACCTTACCTTCTGCTCTGTGATTCTGTTATCTGTGTGGTATTGGAGAGAACCTCTTTACCTCCAAGGCATCTTTCATAAGAGCCTTCTTTAAAAATCATAGACATGCAATAGGAGTAGCAGAAATACTTCACTAAATCCTTTATTATGGAAAGAAATGCTTGTTTCTTCTGAGTCACTCCTGACTTTGACACCCACATTAGGAATAAATTGACTTATTCAACCTAAGCCTTACATTATATACTGAGTTCAGTGAGTTTTGTAATTCAAGGCCTGATTGCCAGAGGCCTCCATCAGCAGTATGGAAATGGCATAGACAGACTTGAACCCTACCTCTATGGCTTATTGACTGCTATCTCTGGTCCAGCCTCTCATCTCTGAGTCTCAATTTTTAATCTATATAGTGATTCAGAAGGCTAAGAATTAATGAGCAAAATTCCTTGCACAATTAGTATAATAGATGCTCAAAAAGCTTTATTTATTTTCCTTCCTTACTACAGAACTAATGTGCAATATGTATATATAACAAAAACAAAAGGAAGTTTGAACTTTAGTATCTGGAAATTCTTCCAAACCAACTTACTTTCGTAAACCAGTCTCTTTTTCCTCCTAATTGACTCCTAACTTCACTGATTCACTGGCAGCAAGAGATATTATCTTGACTAAAATTTCTAAATGATTAACTTTACTTCATCTTGAATATTATATATCGTATTTATACAGTCTGACATTAAAGGTCACATGTTCTTCTGTAATACCATGCAGGGAATCATAAAGTATTCCAGGCTCTTATGCTTCTGTTCATAGAAAACATGAACTTAGTAGTGGGATATTCCTGGTTTTCTTCCTTCCTTCTTGGCAACAAAGAACAAATAATCCTCAAAATGCTTGACCAAATAAAATAAACACTATTTAAAATGAGCAGGTTAGTTTATAAGGAGATCCTCATATGTAAAAAAAATAAAAAGGAAAAAAAAACCCTAAACGGTAGTTAGAAGCAGCAATCCACAGTGATAAGTTAGCTATAATCTTCCATTTATTTAGATACTAGCACCTTACAGTCACACAAGGATTTAATGATGACCACATCTTGGACCCGTAAAGCCAGGGAATTGGAACTGAGGTCACTGCCTGTGGCTTGGACTCCTGAGGGCCTGTATGACCAGTGAAATGGAAAAGCTTGAAAGAAAATCTGTCTAACAACAAAAGGAGAGGTCAGGGTATATTGTCTGCTTGACTTTGTTTATGAGGTGGTAGGGGAGAAGAAAGAGGAATTTCCTTTGAGAATTTGTAACCACGATCCAGCTATGGGTTGGGAATTCAAATATACCACCTATATGGTCTCAGAAACCAAATCAAGAAATAAATGGTCTCTCATTATTGGTTTCCCAGGCTGCTTGGTAGCTGTATATACAAATTTTTAATGATAAAGCACACTTTCAACTTAAAACCCTCAAATTCCCACAGGTGCAGATCAGACAATTATTAATGTACAAAAAGTTAACATATGAAGAAACAAGTCAGCAGGAATAAAAGAATTTCACTTCTAGGACTTCATTTTTCATATACAGAGTAAAAATTACGTTTGCAATGTTTAGGAGAATAAGAATGAATAAGTAAAAAAAATAAGAAACTGTTAAAAATCATCATGTAGAATTAAAAAAGAACCAAATAACTCTTCTAGAAATGAAACAGAGCTGGTGGAATTAAAAAAAAAGTACATAGTGTAAACAGTCAAGGAAGTCTAGAAGAGTTCAATGAAGGCAAGATTGAGCATTGGAAACAACACAGAATATGACATAGAGAAACAAGGATAGAAAAATATTCAATGGATATGGAGTATGAAGTAATAAGAGCTGACTAACACTTATAATAATCATTTCCAGAAGTAATTAGTAGAAAGAATGAGGAAGAGGCAATATCTGAAGAAATAATGGCTGAGAATTTTCTGGAACTATAAATCAAAAATCCTCAAATTCAGCAAGTTCAGCAAATCCCAAACAGGATATATAAAAAGAAATACGTACATAGCACTCTGAAATAAAATAGTTCATCAAAGACAGTGAGAAGTAATGAAAAGAAGCCAGAGAGAGACAGATTTTCTAACAAACCTGAATAGCAAATAGATGACTAATTCACTAGTTTAATTTACTCGCTGTTATACTGATTTACTAGAACAACAATGGGACTCAGAAAACAATAGAATATTTTTCTTAAAAGTGCTAAGAGAAAATAACCATCAACTTAAAATCATTTAGTAGCAAATGTGAAATAAAGACATTAAGACTGGAGGAAAAAGAAAAACCCATGAACCTAAAATCAGGAGGGTTGGGGAAACTGAGGATTTCAGACTGACCCTAATCATAAAGAGATAAACTGTGAGTATTCCTTCTCTTTACCACCTAATTCAGGGTAGTGCAAACATGGATCTTACCTAGAATGAGATATGGACTTTGTGAAAACGCTGTTTTCATGAGTTTAAAGGTTCCTTCGGGATATTGTTTACTGAGGTTGCATAAACTGTGGGAAGAGCACAAGTTTCTTAAAAGAATTACCTGTGTTTAAATCTCAACTCTGCCACGTGCAAGTTTTTATGTCCGTATGGTCAGTTAACAGATCGGAGCAGAAAATAGGACTTAAGATTAAATCATACTATTATCACTGTGAGGATTAAATAAAGTATTGTTCGCTAACCACCTTGTGTGGGTGACAGATGGTGGTGAAGGCAGTAAAGTGATCATTGCATTTGTGGCTGCCTTCGCTTCTGTTCCTGTGGTACTAAGACCACTTACATTTGTATTCCTTTTTGTATCCCTACAAGTTAGCAAGTATAAAAAAGCATGTAGATGTGTTTTACTGTGAAAGATGCTCTCTGTTACTGTGAAAAATAAAATATTTTATTAATGGCAGGGCATCTGAGATAAGGTTGTGGATTTGTTTTACTATAAAGCATTTTGGGGTTATAAGTGTTTTGCTAGAGTGAAACCAGTAGCAGATAAGTGATATGAGACACTTGTAAGGCATTAGGAAGCAAAGATAAGAATTTAACAAGTCAGAAAAATATGACAAATTAGAAAAGTGTTAATGGCAAGTTAATGGATCAGGTTTTTATAACAGTAGAGGCTTAATTTCTAGCAGGAGATATTTGAAGTCAGGCTAACCAGAGCCAGGAGACTACATAAGAAGGACAAAATAACAGAAGACAGATACATGAAAAAATGCTCAACATCACTTATAATCAAGGAAATGCAAATCAAAACCACTATGAGATACCACCTCACACCTGTGAGGATGGCACACATTAAAAATGCAGGCAATAACAAATGCTGGAAAGGATGTGGAGAAAAAGGAACTCTTCTACACTGCTGGTGGGAATGTGAACTGGTCCAACCACTATGGAA